>CAUVYP010000426.1:1117500-1142500 GCA_963556195.1 Sepiola atlantica | reverse complement strand
GGGAATACCAGGTGCTGTAAGCATCTAATTTTTCTTCTTTTTTTTTTTTTTTTTTTTTTTTTTTTTTTTAGCAAATGATGCGACAAACAGTAATAGGGTACTACTAGTGTTTGCGATTACTCAAGGCTGAAATAGTTGGCGGTAGATATAAATCATTACAACCTCGCGTCCTGGGAGTGGGTATTCGTTTTACGTTAAATTTTTATGCGGCACATTAAATTCCCAAATAAATTATGTTCTCTTTTTGTTTTTCAGTCTGTTTATTATTTAATCGCCTAAGATAGTAGAATTTATATTTATTTGGATGTGTGTGTGTTTTAATTCTCATGCAGTTTAAATATGTGTTTTGAAAGGGTAAATTTAATAAAAAGTGTAAAAACAGTGTGATTAAAAAGCAGGTTTCAATGAATGATGAAAAGTAAATAGAATAAGGGAAGCAAACTAATGGTATAATGGTAAAAATGTTGTGAGATATCCGCTTACGGCCATATCACGCTGAAAACACCGGTTCTCGTCCGATCGCCGAAGTTAAGCAACGTAGAGCCTGGTCAGTACTTAGATGGGTGACCACTTGGGAATACCAGGTGCTGTAAGCATCTAATGTTTGTTTTGTTTTTTTAGCAAATGATGCGACAAACAGTAATAGGGTACTACTAGTGTTTGCGATTACTCAAGGCTGAAATAGTTGGCGGTAGATATAAATCATTACAACCTCGCGTCCTGGGAGTGGGTATTCGCTTTACGTTAAATTTTTATGCGGCACATTAAATTCCCAAATAAATTATGTTCTCTTTTCGTTTTTCAGTCTGTTTATTATTTAATCACCTAAGATAGTAGAATTTATATTTATTTGGATGCGTGTGTGTTTTAATTCTCATGCAGTTTAAATATGTGTTTTGAAAGGGTAAATTTAATAAAAAGTGTAAAAACAGTGTGATTAAAAACCAGGGTTGAATGAATGATGAAAAGTAAATAGAATAAGGGAAGCAAACTAATGGTTTAATGGTAAAAATGTTGTAAGATATCCGCTTACGGCCATATCACGCTGAAAACACCGGTTCTCGTCCGATCACCGAAGTTAAGCAACGTAGAGCCTGGTCAGTACTTAGATGGGTGACCACTTGGGAATACCAGGTGCTGTAAGCATCTAATTTTTCTTCTTTTTTTTTTTTTTTTTTTTTTTTTTTAGCAAATGATGCGACAAACAGTAATAGGGTACTACTAGTGTTTGCGATTACTCAAGGCTGAAATAGTTGGCGGTAGATATAAATCATTACAACCTCGCGTCCTGGGAGTGGGTATTCGCTTTACGTTAAATTTTTATGCGGCACATTAAATTCCCAAATAAATTATGTTCTCTTTTTGTTTTTCAGTCTGTTTATTATTTAACTGCCTAAGATAGTAGAATTTATATTTATTTGGATGTGTGTGTGTTTTAATTCTCATGCAGTTTAAATATGTGTTTTGAAAGGGTAAATTTAATAAAAAGTGTAAAAATAGTGTGATATAAACCAGGTTTGAATGAATGATGAAAAGTAAATAGAATAAGTTAAGCAAACTAATGGTTTAATGGTAAAAATGTTGTAAGATATCCGCTTACGGCCATATCACGCTGAAAACACCGGTTCTCGTCCGATCTCCGAAGTTAAGCAACGTAGAGCCTGGTCAGTACTTAGATGGGTGACCCCTTGGGAATACCAGGTGCTGTAAGCATCTAATTTTTCTTCTTTTTTTTTTTTTTTTTTTTTTTTTTTTTTTTTAGCAAATGATGCGACAAACAGTAATAGGGTACTACTAGTGTTTGCGATTACTCAAGGCTGAAATAGTTGGCGGTAGATATAAATCATTACAACCTCGCGTCCTGGGAGTGGGTATTCGTTTTACGTTAAATTTTTATGCGGCACATTAAATTCCCAAATAAATTATGTTCTCTTTTTGTTTTTCAGTCAGTTTATTATTTAATCGCCTAAGATAGTAGAATTTATATTTATTTGGATGTGTGTGTGTTTTAATTCTCATGCAGTTTAAATATGTGTTTTGAAAGGGAATTTAATAAAAAGTGTAAAAACAGTGTGATTAAAAAGCAGGTTTCAATGAATGATGAAAAGTAAATAGAATAAGGGAAGCAAACTAATGGTATAATGGTAAAAATGTTGTAAGATATCCGCTTACGGCCATATCACGCTGAAAACACCGGTTCTCGTCCGATCGCCGAAGTTAAGCAACGTAGAGCCTGGTCAGTACTTAGATGGGTGACCACTTGGGAATACCAGGTGCTGTAAGCATCTAATGTTTGTTTTGTTTTTTTAGCAAATGATGCGACAAACAGTAATAGGGTACTACTAGTGTTTGCGATTACTCAAGGCTGAAATAGTTGGCGGTAGATATAAATCATTACAACCTCGCGTCCTGGGAGTGGGTATTCGCTTTACGTTAAATTTTTATGCGGCACATTAAATTCCCAAATAAATTATGTTCTCTTTTTGTTTTTCAGTCTGTTTATTATTTAATCGCCTAAGATAGTAGAATTTATATTTATTTAGATGTGTGTGGGTTTTTATTCTCATGCAGTTTTAATATGTGTTTTGAAAGGGTAAATTTAATAAAAAGTGTAAAAACAGTGTGATTAAAAAGCAGGTTTGAATGAATGATGAAAAGTAAATAGAATAAGGGAAGCAAACTAATGGTTTAATGGTAAAAATGTTGTAAGATATCCGCTTACGGCCATATCACGCTGAAAACACCGGTTCTCGTCCGATCACCGAAGTTAAGCAACGTAGAGCCTGGTCAGTACTTAGATGGGTGACCACTTGGGAATACCAGGTGCTGTAAGCATCTAATGTTTGTTTTGTTTTTTTAGCAAATGATGCGACAAACAGTAATACGGTACTACTAGTGTTTGCGATTACTCAAGGCTGAAATAGTTGGCGGTAGATATAAATCATTACAACCTCGCGTCCTGGGAGTGGGTATTCGCTTTACGTTAAATTTTTATGCGGCACATTAAATTCCCAAATAAATTATGTTCTCTTTTTGTTTTTCAGTCTGTTTATTATTTAATCGCCTAAGATAGTAGAATTTATATTTATTTGGATGTGTGTGTGTTTTAATTCTCATGCAGTTTAAATATGTGTTTTGAAAGGGTAAATTTAATAAAAAGTGTAAAAAACAGTGTGATTAAAAAGCAGGTTTGAATGAATGATGAAAAGTAAATAGAATAAGGGAAGCAAACTAATGGTTTAATGGTAAAAATGTTGTAAGATATCCGCTTACGGCCATATCACGCTGAAAACACCGGTTCTCGTCCGATCACCGAAGTTAAGCAACGTAGAGCCTGGTCAGTACTTAGATGGGTGACCACTTGGGAATACCAGGTGCTGTAAGCATCTAATTTTTCTTCTTTTTTTTTTTTTTTTTTTTTTTTTTTTTTTAGCAAATGATGCGACAAACAGTAATAGGGTACTACTAGTGTTTGCGATTACTCAAGGCTGAAATAGTTGGCGGTAGATATAAATCATTACAACCTCGCGTCCTGGGAGTGGGTATTCGCTTTACGTTAAATTTTTATGCGGCACATTAAATTCCCAAATAAATTATGTTCTCTTTTTGTTTTTCAGTCTGTTTATTATTTAATCGCCTAAGATAGTAGAATTTATATTTATTTGGATGTGTGTGTGTTTTAATACTCATGCAGTTTAAATATGTGTTTTGAAAGGGTAAATTTAATAAAAAGTGTAAAAACAGTGTGATTAAAACCAGGTTTGAATGAATGATGAAAAGTAAATAGAATAAGGGAAGCAAACTAATGGTTTAATGGTAAAAATGTTGTAAGATATCCGCTTACGGCCATATCACGCTGAAAACACCGGTTCTCGTCCGATCACCGAAGTTAAGCAACGTAGAGCCTGGTCAGTACTTAGATGGGTGACCACTTGGGAATACCAGGTGCTGTAAGCATCTAATTTTTCTTCTTTTTTTTTTTTTTTTTTTTTTTTTAGCAAATGATGCGACAAACAGTAATAGGGTACTACTAGTGTTTGCGATTAATCAAGGCTGAAATAGTTGGCGGTAGATATAAATCATTACAACCTCGCGTCCTGGGAGTGGGTATTCGCTTTACGTTAAATTTTTATGCGGCACATTAAATTCCCAAATAAATTATGTTCTCTTTTTGTTTTTCAGTCTGTTTATTATTTAATCGCCTAAGATAGTAGAATTTATATTTATTTGGATGTGTGTGTGTTTTAATTCTCATGCAGTTTAAATATGTGTTTTGAAAGGGTAAATTTAATAAAAAGTGTAAAAACAGTGTGATTAAAACCAGGTTTGAATGAATGATGAAAAGTAAATAGAATAAGGGAAGCAAACTAATGGTTTAATGGTAAAAATGTTGTAAGATATCCGCTTACGGCCATATCACGCTGAAAACACCGGTTCTCGTCCGATCTCGAAAGTTAAGCAACGTAGAGCCTGGTCAGTACTTAGATGGGTGACCACTTGGGAATACCAGGTGCTGTAAGCATCTAATTTTTCTTCTTTTTTTTTTTTTTTTTTTTTTTTTTTTTTTAGCAAATGATGCGACAAACAGTAATAGGGTACTACTAGTGTTTGCGATTACTCAAGGCTGAAATAGTTGGCGGTAGATATAAATCATTACAACCTCGCGTCCTGGGAGTGGGTATTCGTTTTACGTTAAATTTTTATGCGGCACATTAAATTCCCAAATAAATTATGTTCTCTTTTTGTTTTTCAGTCTGTTTATTATTTAATCGCCTAAGATAGTAGAATTTATATTTATTTGGATGTGTGTGTGTTTTAATTCTCATGCAGTTTAAATATGTGTTTTGAAAGGGTAAATTTAATAAAAAGTGTAAAAACAGTGTGATTAAAAAGCAGGTTTCAATGAATGATGAAAAGTAAATAGAATAAGGGAAGCAAACTAATGGTATAATGGTAAAAATGTTGTGAGATATCCGCTTACGGCCATATCACGCTGAAAACACCGGTTCTCGTCCGATCGCCGAAGTTAAGCAACGTAGAGCCTGGTCAGTACTTAGATGGGTGACCACTTGGGAATACCAGGTGCTGTAAGCATCTAATGTTTGTTTTGTTTTTTTAGCAAATGATGCGACAAACAGTAATAGGGTACTACTAGTGTTTGCGATTACTCAAGGCTGAAATAGTTGGCGGTAGATATAAATCATTACAACCTCGCGTCCTGGGAGTGGGTATTCGCTTTACGTTAAATTTTTATGCGGCACATTAAATTCCCAAATAAATTATGTTCTCTTTTCGTTTTTCAGTCTGTTTATTATTTAATCACCTAAGATAGTAGAATTTATATTTATTTGGATGTGTGTGTGTTTTAATTCTCATGCAGTTTAAATATGTGTTTTGAAAGGGTAAATTTAATACAAAGTGTAAAAACAGTGTGATTAAAAAGCAGGTTTGAATGAATGATGAAAAGTAAATAGAATAAGGGAAGCAAACTAATGGTTTAATGGTAAAAATGTTGTAAGATATCCGCTTACGGCCATATCACGCTGAAAACACCGGTTCTCGTCCGATCAACTAAGTTAAGCAACGTAGAGCCTGGTCAGTACTTAGATGGGTGACCACTTGGGAATACCAGGTGCTGTAAGCATCTAATTTTTCTTCTTCTTTTTTTTTTTTTTTTTTTTTTTTTTAGCAAATGATGCGACAAACAGTAATAGGGTACTACTAGTGTTTGCGATTACTCAGGGCTGAAATAGTTGGCGGTAGATATAAATCATTACAACCTCGCGTCCTGGGAGTGGGTATTCGCTTTACGTTAAATTTTTATGCGGCACATTAAATTCCCAAATAAATTATGTTCTCTTTTTGTTTTTCAGTCTGTTTATTATTTAATCGCCTAAGATAGTAGAATTTATATTTATTTGGATGTGTGTGTGTTTTAATTCTCATGCAGTTTAAATATGTGTTTTGAAAGGGTAAATTTAATAAAAAGTGTAAAAACAGTGTGATTAAAACCAGGTTTGAATGAATGATGAAAAGTAAATAGAATAAGGGAAGCAAACTAATGGTTTAATGGTAAAAATGTTGTAAGATATCCGCTGACGGCCATATCACGCTGAAAACACCGGTTCTCGTCCGATCACCGAAGTTAAGCAACGTAGAGCCTGGTCAGTACTTAGATGGGTGACCACTTGGGAATACCAGGTGCTGTAAGCATCTAATTTTTCTTCTTTTTTTTTTTTTTTTTTTTTTTGTTTAGCAAATGATGCGACAAACAGTAATAGGGTACTACTAGTGTTTGCGATTACTCAAGGCTGAAATAGTTGGCGGTAGATATAAATCATTACAACCTCGCGTCCTGGGAGTGGGTATTCGCTTTACGTTAAATTTTTATGCGGCACATTAAATTCCCAAATAAATTATGTTCTCTTTTTGTTTTTCAGTCTGTTTATTATTTAATCGCCTAAGATAGTAGAATTTATATTTATTTGGATGTGTGTGTGTTTTAATTCTCATGCAGTTTAAATATGTGTTTTGAAAGGGTAAATTTAATAAAAAGTGTAAAAAACAGTGTGATTAAAAAGCAGGTTTGAATGAATGATGAAAAGTAAATAGAATAAGGGAAGCAAACTAATGGTTTAATGGTAAAAATGTTGTAAGATATCCGCTTACGGCCATATCACGCTGAAAACACCGGTTCTCGTCCGATCACCGAAGTTAAGCAACGGAGAGCCTGGTCAGTACTTAGATGGGTGACCACTTGGGAATACCAGGTGCTGTAAGCATCTAATTTTTCTTCTTTTTTTTTTTTTTTTTTTTTTTTTTTTTTTTTAGCAAATGATGCGACAAACAGTAATAGGGTACTACTAGTGTTTGCGATTACTCAAGGCTGAAATAGTTGGCGGTAGATATAAATCATTACAACCTCGCGTCCTGGGAGTGGGTATTCGCTTTACGTTAAATTTTTATGCGGCACATTAAATTCCCAAATAAATTATGTTCTCTTTTTGTTTTTCAGTCTGTTTATTATTTAATCGCCTAAGATAGTAGAATTTATATTTATTTGGATGTGTGTGTGTTTTAATTCTCATGCAGTTTAAATATGTGTTTTGAAAGGGTAAATTTAATAAAAAGTGTAAAAACAGTGTGATTAAAAAGCAGGTTTCAATGAATGATGAAAAGTAAATAGAATAAGGGAAGCAAACTAATGGTATAATGGTAAAAATGTTGTGAGATATCCGCTTACGGCCATATCACGCTGAAAACACCGGTTCTCGTCCGATCGCCGAAGTTAAGCAACGTAGAGCCTGGTCAGTACTTAGATGGGTGACCACTTGGGAATACCAGGTGCTGTAAGCATCTAATGTTTGTTTTGTTTTTTTAGCAAATGATGCGACAAACAGTAATAGGGTACTACTAGTGTTTGCGATTACTCAAGGCTGAAATAGTTGGCGGTAGATATAAATCATTACAACCTCGCGTCCTGGGAGTGGGTATTCGCTTTACGTTAAATTTTTATGCGGCACATTAAATTCCCAAATAAATTATGTTCTCTTTTCGTTTTTCAGTCTGTTTATTATTTAATCACCTAAGATAGTAGAATTTATATTTATTTGGATGTGTGTGTGTTTTAATTCTCATGCAGTTTAAATATGTGTTTTGAAAGGGTAAATTTAATACAAAGTGTAAAAACAGTGTGATTAAAAAGCAGGTTTGAATGAATGATGAAAAGTAAATAGAATAAGGGAAGCAAACTAATGGTTTAATGGTAAAAATGTTGTAAGATATCCGCTTACGGCCATATCACGCTGAAAACACCGGTTCTCGTCCGATCAACTAAGTTAAGCAACGTAGAGCCTGGTCAGTACTTAGATGGGTGACCACTTGGGAATACCAGGTGCTGTAAGCATCTAATTTTTCTTCTTCTTTTTTTTTTTTTTTTTTTTTTTTTTAGCAAATGATGCGACAAACAGTAATAGGGTACTACTAGTGTTTGCGATTACTCAGGGCTGAAATAGTTGGCGGTAGATATAAATCATTACAACCTCGCGTCCTGGGAGTGGGTATTCGCTTTACGTTAAATTTTTATGCGGCACATTAAATTCCCAAATAAATTATGTTCTCTTTTTGTTTTTCAGTCTGTTTATTATTTTATCGCCTAAGATAGTAGAATTTATATTTATTTGGATGTGTGTGTGTTTTAATTCTCATGCAGTTTAAATATGTGTTTTGAAAGGGTAAATTTAATAAAAAGTGTAAAAACAGTGTGATTAAAACCAGGTTTGAATGAATGATGAAAAGTAAATAGAATAAGGGAAGCAAACTAATGGTTTAATGGTAAAAATGTTGTAAGATATCCGCTGACGGCCATATCACGCTGAAAACACCGGTTCTCGTCCGATCACCGAAGTTAAGCAACGTAGAGCCTGGTCAGTACTTAGATGGGTGACCACTTGGGAATACCAGGTGCTGTAAGCATCTAATTTTTCTTCTTTTTTTTTTTTTTTTTTTTTTTTTTTTAGCAAATGATGCGACAAACAGTAATAGGGTACTACTAGTGTTTGCGATTACTCAAGGCTGAAATAGTTGGCGGTAGATATAAATCATTACAACCTCGCGTCCTGGGAGTGGGTATTCGCTTTACGTTAAATTTTTATGCGGCACATTAAATTCCCAAATAAATTATGTTCTCTTTTTGTTTTTCAGTCTGTTTATTATTTAATCGCCTAAGATAGTAGAATTTATATTTATTTGGATGTGTGTGTGTTTTAATTCTCATGCAGTTTAAATATGTGTTTTGAAAGGGTAAATTTAATAAAAAGTGTAAAAAACAGTGTGATTAAAAAGCAGGTTTGAATGAATGATGAAAAGTAAATAGAACAAGGGAAGCAAACTAATGGTTTAATGGTAAAAATGTTGAAAGATATCCGCTTACGGCCATATCACGCTGAAAACACCGGTTCTCGTCCGATCACCGAAGTTAAGCAACGGAGAGCCTGGTCAGTACTTAGATGGGTGACCACTTGGGAATACCAGGTGCTGTAAGCATCTAATTTTTCTTCTTTTTTTTTTTTTTTTTTTTTTGTTTAGCAAATGATGCGACAA
The DNA here is from genome assembly GCA_963556195.1 of Sepiola atlantica. NCBI lineage: Eukaryota > Metazoa > Mollusca > Cephalopoda > Sepiida > Sepiolidae > Sepiola > Sepiola atlantica. Next base: position 1,133,398 of record CAUVYP010000426.1, on the reverse strand, counting down.
ACAGTAATAGGGTACTACTAGTGTTTGCGATTACTCAAGGCTGAAATAGTTGGCGGTAGATATAAATCATTACAACCTCGCGTCCTGGGAGTGGGTATTCGCTTTACGTTAAATTTTTATGCGGCACATTAAATTCCCAAATAAATTATGTTCTCTTTTTGTTTTTCAGTCTGTTTATTATTTAATCGCCTAAGATAGTAGAATTTATATTTATTTGGATGTGTGTGTGTTTTAATTCTCATGCAGTTTAAATATGTGTTTTGAAAGGGTAAATTTAATAAAAAGTGTAAAAAACAGTGTGATTAAAAAGCAGGTTTGAATGAATGATGAAAAGTAAATAGAATAAGGGAAGCAAACTAATGGTTTAATGGTAAAAATGTTGTAAGATATCCGCTTACGGCCATATCACGCTGAAAACACCGGTTCTCGTCCGATCACCGAAGTTAAGCAACGGAGAGCCTGGTCAGTACTTAGATGGGTGACCACTTGGGAATACCAGGTGCTGTAAGCATCTAATTTTTCTTCTTTTTTTTTTTTTTTTTTTTTTTTTTTTTTTTAGCAAATGATGCGACAAACAGTAATAGGGTACTACTAGTGTTTGCGATTACTCAAGGCTGAAATAGTTGGCGGTAGATATAAATCATTACAACCTCGCGTCCTGGGGGTGGGTATTCGCTTTACGTTAAATTTTTATGCGGCACATTAAATTCCCAAATAAATTATGTTCTCTTTTTGTTTTTCAGTCTGTTTATTATTTAATCGCCTAAGATAGTAGAATTTATATTTATTTGGATGTGTGTGTGTTTTAATTCTCATGCAGTTTAAATATGTGTTTTGAAAGGGTAAATTTAATAAAAAGTGTAAAAAACAGTGTGATTAAAAAGCAGGTTTGAATGAATGATGAAAAGTAAATAGAACAAGGGAAGCAAACTAATGGTTTAATGGTAAAAATGTTGAAAGATATCCGCTTACGGCCATATCACGCTGAAAACACCGGTTCTCGTCCGATCACCGAAGTTAAGCAACGGAGAGCCTGGTCAGTACTTAGATGGGTGACCACTTGGGAATACCAGGTGCTGTAAGCATCTAATTTTTCTTCTTTTTTTTTTTTTTTTTTTTTTGTTTAGCAAATGATGCGACAAACAGTAATAGGGTACTACTAGTGTTTGCGATTACTCAAGGCTGAAATAGTTGGCGGTAGATATAAATCATTACAACCTCGCGTCCTGGGAGTGGGTATTCGCTTTACGTTAAATTTTTATGCGGCACATTAAATTCCCAAATAAATTATGTTCTCTTTTTGTTTTTCAGTCTGTTTATTATTTAATCGCCTAAGATAGTAGAATTTATATTTATTTGGATGTGTGTGTGTTTTAATTCTCATGCAGTTTAAATATGTGTTTTGAAAGGGTAAATTTAATAAAAAGTGTAAAAAACAGTGTGATTAAAAAGCAGGTTTGAATGAATGATGAAAAGTAAATAGAATAAGGGAAGCAAACTAATGGTTTAATGGTAAAAATGTTGTAAGATATCCGCTTACGGCCATATCACGCTGAAAACACCGGTTCTCGTCCGATCACCGAAGTTAAGCAACGGAGAGCCTGGTCAGTACTTAGATGGGTGACCACTTGGGAATACCAGGTGCTGTAAGCATCTAATTTTTCTTCTTTTTTTTTTTTTTTTTTTTTTTTTTTTTTTTAGCAAATGATGCGACAAACAGTAATAGGGTACTACTAGTGTTTGCGATTACTCAAGGCTGAAATAGTTGGCGGTAGATATAAATCATTACAACCTCGCGTCCTGGGGGTGGGTATTCGCTTTACGTTAAATTTTTATGCGGCACATTAAATTCCCAAATAAATTATGTTCTCTTTTTGTTTTTCAGTCTGTTTATTATTTAATCGCCTAAGATAGTAGAATTTATATTTATTTGGATGTGTGTGTGTTTTAATTCTCATGCAGTTTAAATATGTGTTTTGAAAGGGTAAATTTAATAAAAAGTGTAAAAAACAGTGTGATTAAAAAGCAGGTTTGAATGAATGATGAAAAGTAAATAGAACAAGGGAAGCAAACTAATGGTTTAATGGTAAAAATGTTGAAAGATATCCGCTTACGGCCATATCACGCTGAAAACACCGGTTCTCGTCCGATCACCGAAGTTAAGCAACGGAGAGCCTGGTCAGTACTTAGATGGGTGACCACTTGGGAATACCAGGTGCTGTAAGCATCTAATTTTTCTTCTTTTTTTTTTTTTTTTTTTTTTTGTTTAGCAAATGATGCGACAAACAGTAATAGGGTACTACTAGTGTTTGCGATTACTCAAGGCTGAAATAGTTGGCGGTAGATATAAATCATTACAACCTCGCGTCCTGGGAGTGGGTATTCGCTTTACGTTAAATTTTTATGCGGCACATTAAATTCCCAAATAAATTATGTTCTCTTTTTGTTTTTCAGTCTGTTTATTATTTAATCGCCTAAGATAGTAGAATTTATATTTATTTGGATGTGTGTGTGTTTTAATTCTCATGCAGTTTAAATATGTGTTTTGAAAGGGTAAATTTAATAAAAAGTGTAAAAAACAGTGTGATTAAAAAGCAGGTTTGAATGAATGATGAAAAGTAAATAGAATAAGGGAAGCAAACTAATGGTTTAATGGTAAAAATGTTGTAAGATATCCGCTTACGGCCATATCACGCTGAAAACACCGGTTCTCGTCCGATCACCGAAGTTAAGCAACGTAGAGCCTGGTCAGTACTTAGATGGGTGACCACTTGGGAATACCAGGTGCTGTAAGCATCTAATTTTTCTTCTTTTTTTTTTTTTTTTTTTTTTTGTTTAGCAAATGATGCGACAAACAGTAATAGGGTACTACTAGTGTTTGCGATTACTCAAGGCTGAAATAGTTGGCGGTAGATATAAATCATTACAACCTCGCGTCCTGGGAGTGGGTATTCGCTTTACGTTAAATTTTTATGCGGCACATTAAATTCCCAAATAAATTATGTTCTCTTTTTGTTTTTCAGTCTGTTTATTATTTAATCGCCTAAGATAGTAGAATTTATATTTATTTGGATGTGTGTGTGTTTTAATTCTCATGCAGTTTAAATATGTGTTTTGAAAGGGTAAATTTAATAAAAAGTGTAAAAAACAGTGTGATTAAAAAGCAGGTTTGGATGAATGATGAAAAGTAAATAGAATAAGGGAAGCAAACTAATGGTTTAATGGTAAAAATGTTGAAAGATATCCGCTTACGGCCATATCACGCTGAAAACACCGGTTCTCGTCCGATCACCGAAGTTAAGCAACGGAGAGCCTGGTCAGTACTTAGATGGGTGACCACTTGGGAATACCAGGTGCTGTAAGCATCTAATTTTTCTTCTTTTTTTTTTTTTTTTTTTTTTTTTTTTAGCAAATGATGCGACAAACAGTAATAGGGTACTACTAGTGTTTGCGATTACTCAAGGCTGAAATAGTTGGCGGTAGATATAAATCATTACAACCTCGCGTCCTGGGAGTGGGTATTCGCTTTACGTTAAATTTTTATGCGGCACATTACATTCCCAAATAAATTATGTTCTCTTTTTGTTTTTCAGTCTGTTTATTATTTAATCGCCTAAGATAGTAGAATTTATATTTATTTGGATGTGTGTGTGTTTTAATTCTCATGCAGTTTAAATATGTGTTTTGAAAGGGTAAATTTAATAAAAAGTGTAAAAAACAGTGTGATTAAAAAGCAGGTTTGAATGAATGATGAAAAGTAAATAGAATAAGGGAAGCAAACTAATGGTTTAATGGTAAAAATTTTGTAAGATATCCGCTTACGGCCATATCACGCTGAAAACACCGGTTCTCGTCCGATCACCGAAGTTAAGCAACGTAGAGCCTGGTCAGTACTTAGATGGGTGACCACTTGGGAATACCAGGTGCTGTAAGCATCTAATTTTTCTTCTTTTTTTTTTTTTTTTTTTTTTTTTTTTAGCAAATGATGCGACAAACAGTAATAGGGTACTACTAGTGTTTGCGATTACTCAAGGCTGAAATAGTTGGCGGTAGATATAAATCATTACAACCTCGCGTCCTGGGAGTGGGTATTCGCTTTACGTTAAATTTTTATGCGGCACATTAAATTCCCAAATAAATTATGTTCTCTTTTTGTTTTTCAGTCTGTTTATTATTTAATCGCCTAAGATAGTAGAATTTATATTTATTTGGATGTGTGTGTGTTTTAATTCTCATGCAGTTTAAATATGTGTTTTGAAAGGGTAAATTTAATAAAAATTGTAAAAAACAGTGTGATTAAAAAGCAGGTTTGGATGAATGATGAAAAGTAAATAGAACAAGGGAAGCAAACTAATGGTTTAATGGTAAAAATGTTGAAAGATATCCGCTTACGGCCATATCACGCTGAAAACACCGGTTCTCGTCCGATCACCGAAGTTAAGCAACGGAGAGCCTGGTCAGTACTTAGATGGGTGACCACTTGGGAATACCAGGTGCTGTAAGCATCTAATTTTTCTTCTTTTTTTTTTTTTTTTTTTTTTTTTTTTTTTTAGCAAATGATGCGACAAACAGTAATAGGGTACTACTAGTGTTTGCGATTACTCAAGGCTGAAATAGTTGGCGGTAGATATAAATCATTACAACCTCGCGTCCTGGGGGTGGGTATTCGCTTTACGTTAAATTTTTATGCGGCACATTAAATTCCCAAATAAATTATGTTCTCTTTTTGTTTTTCAGTCTGTTTATTATTTAATCGCCTAAGATAGTAGAATTTATATTTATTTGGATGTGTGTGTGTTTTAATTCTCATGCAGTTTAAATATGTGTTTTGAAAGGGTAAATTTAATAAAAAGTGTAAAAAACAGTGTGATTAAAAAGCAGGTTTGAATGAATGATGAAAAGTAAATAGAACAAGGGAAGCAAACTAATGGTTTAATGGTAAAAATGTTGAAAGATATCCGCTTACGGCCATATCACGCTGAAAACACCGGTTCTCGTCCGATCACCGAAGTTAAGCAACGGAGAGCCTGGTCAGTACTTAGATGGGTGACCACTTGGGAATACCAGGTGCTGTAAGCATCTAATTTTTCTTCTTTTTTTTTTTTTTTTTTTTTTTGTTTAGCAAATGATGCGACAAACAGTAATAGGGTACTACTAGTGTTTGCGATTACTCAAGGCTGAAATAGTTGGCGGTAGATATAAATCATTACAACCTCGCGTCCTGGGAGTGGGTATTCGCTTTACGTTAAATTTTTATGCGGCACATTAAATTCCCAAATAAATTATGTTCTCTTTTTGTTTTTCAGTCTGTTTATTATTTAATCGCCTAAGATAGTAGAATTTATATTTATTTGGATGTGTGTGTGTTTTAATTCTCATGCAGTTTAAATATGTGTTTTGAAAGGGTAAATTTAATAAAAAGTGTAAAAAACAGTGTGATTAAAAAGCAGGTTTGAATGAATGATGAAAAGTAAATAGAATAAGGGAAGCAAACTAATGGTTTAATGGTAAAAATGTTGTAAGATATCCGCTTACGGCCATATCACGCTGAAAACACCGGTTCTCGTCCGATCACCGAAGTTAAGCAACGTAGAGCCTGGTCAGTACTTAGATGGGTGACCACTTGGGAATACCAGGTGCTGTAAGCATCTAATTTTTCTTCTTTTTTTTTTTTTTTTTTTTTTTGTTTAGCAAATGATGCGACAAACAGTAATAGGGTACTACTAGTGTTTGCGATTACTCAAGGCTGAAATAGTTGGCGGTAGATATAAATCATTACAACCTCGCGTCCTGGGAGTGGGTATTCGCTTTACGTTAAATTTTTATGCGGCACATTAAATTCCCAAATAAATTATGTTCTCTTTTTGTTTTTCAGTCTGTTTATTATTTAATCGCCTAAGATAGTAGAATTTATATTTATTTGGATGTGTGTGTGTTTTAATTCTCATGCAGTTTAAATATGTGTTTTGAAAGGGTAAATTTAATAAAAAGTGTAAAAAACAGTGTGATTAAAAAGCAGGTTTGGATGAATGATGAAAAGTAAATAGAATAAGGGAAGCAAACTAATGGTTTAATGGTAAAAATGTTGAAAGATATCCGCTTACGGCCATATCACGCTGAAAACACCGGTTCTCGTCCGATCACCGAAGTTAAGCAACGGAGAGCCTGGTCAGTACTTAGATGGGTGACCACTTGGGAATACCAGGTGCTGTAAGCATCTAATTTTTCTTCTTTTTTTTTTTTTTTTTTTTTTTTTTTTAGCAAATGATGCGACAAACAGTAATAGGGTACTACTAGTGTTTGCGATTACTCAAGGCTGAAATAGTTGGCGGTAGATATAAATCATTACAACCTCGCGTCCTGGGAGTGGGTATTCGCTTTACGTTAAATTTTTATGCGGCACATTACATTCCCAAATAAATTATGTTCTCTTTTTGTTTTTCAGTCTGTTTATTATTTAATCGCCTAAGATAGTAGAATTTATATTTATTTGGATGTGTGTGTGTTTTAATTCTCATGCAGTTTAAATATGTGTTTTGAAAGGGTAAATTTAATAAAAAGTGTAAAAAACAGTGTGATTAAAAAGCAGGTTTGAATGAATGATGAAAAGTAAATAGAATAAGGGAAGCAAACTAATGGTTTAATGGTAAAAATTTTGTAAGATATCCGCTTACGGCCATATCACGCTGAAAACACCGGTTCTCGTCCGATCACCGAAGTTAAGCAACGTAGAGCCTGGTCAGTACTTAGATGGGTGACCACTTGGGAATACCAGGTGCTGTAAGCATCTAATTTTTCTTCTTTTTTTTTTTTTTTTTTGTTTAGCAAATGATGCGACAAACAGTAATAGGGTACTACTAGTGTTTGCGATTACTCAAGGCTGAAATAGTTGGCGGTAGATATAAATCATTACAACCTCGCGTCCTGGGAGTGGGTATTCGCTTTACGTTAAATTTTTATGCGGCACATTAAATTCCCAAATAAATTATGTTCTCTTTTTGTTTTTCAGTCTGTTTATTATTTAATCGCCTAAGATAGTAGAATTTATATTTATTTGGATGTGTGTGTGTTTTAATTCTCATGCAGTTTAAATATGTGTTTTGAAAGGGTAAATTTAATAAAAAGTGTAAAAAACAGTGTGATTAAAAAGCAGGTTTGAATGAATGATGAAAAGTAAATAGAATAAGGGAAGCAAACTAATGGTTTAATGGTAAAAATGTTGTAAGATATCCGCTTACGGCCATATCACGCTGAAAACACCGGTTCTCGTCCGATCACCGAAGTTAAGCAACGTAGAGCCTGGTCAGTACTTAGATGGGTGACCACTTGGGAATACCAGGTGCTGTAAGCATCTAATTTTTCTTCTTTTTTTTTTTTTTTTTTTTTTTTTTTTTTTTAGCAAATGATGCGACAAACAGTAATAGGGTACTACTAGTGTTTGCGATTACTCAAGGCTGAAATAGTTGGCGGTAGATATAAATCATTACAACCTCGCGTCCTGGGAGTGGGTATTCGCTTTACGTTAAATTTTTATGCGGCACATTAAATTCCCAAATAAATTATGTTCTCTTTTTGTTTTTCAGTCTGTTTATTATTTAATCGCCTAAGATAGTAGAATTTATATTTATTTGGATGTGTGTGTGTTTTAATTCTCATGCAGTTTAAATATGTGTTTTGAAAGGGTAAATTTAATAAAAATTGTAAAAAACAGTGTGATTAAAAAGCAGGTTTGGATGAATGATGAAAAGTAAATAGAACAAGGGAAGCAAACTAATGGTTTAATGGTAAAAATGTTGAAAGATATCCGCTTACGGCCATATCACGCTGAAAACACCGGTTCTCGTCCGATCACCGAAGTTAAGCAACGGAGAGCCTGGTCAGTACTTAGATGGGTGACCACTTGGGAATACCAGGTGCTGTAAGCATCTAATTTTTCTTCTTTTTTTTTTTTTTTTTTTTTTTTTTTTAGCAAATGATGCGACAAACAGTAATAGGGTACTACTAGTGTTTGCGATTACTCAAGGCTGAAATAGTTGGCGGTAGATATAAATCATTACAACCTCGCGTCCTGGGAGTGGGTATTCGCTTTACGTTAAATTTTTATGCGGCACATTAAATTCCCAAATAAATTATGTTCTCTTTTTGTTTTTCAGTCTGTTTATTATTTAATCGCCTAAGATAGTAGAATTTATATTTATTTGGATGTGTGTGTGTTTTAATTCTCATGCAGTTTAAATATGTGTTTTGAAAGGGTAAATTTAATAAAAAGTGTAAAAAACAGTGTGATTAAAAAGCAGGTTTGAATGAATGATGAAAAGTAAATAGAATAAGGGAAGCAAACTAATGGTTTAATGGTAAAAATGTTGTAAGATATCCGCTTACGGCCATATCACGCTGAAAACACCGGTTCTCGTCCGATCACCGAAGTTAAGCAACGTAGAGCCTGGTCAGTACTTAGATGGGTGACCACTTGGGAATACCAGGTGCTGTAAGCATCTAATTTTTCTTCTTTTTTTTTTTTTTTTTTTTTTTTTAGCAAATGATGCGACAAACAGTAATAGGGTACTACTAGTGTTTGCGATTACTCAAGGCTGAAATAGTTGGCGGTAGATATAAATCATTACAACCTCGCGTCCTGGGAGTGGGTATTCGCTTTACGTTAAATTTTTATGCGGCACATTAAATTCCCAAATAAATTATGTTCTCTTTTTGTTTTTCAGTCTGTTTATTATTTAATCGCCTAAGATAGTAGAATTTATATTTATTTGGATGTGTGTGTGTTTTAATTCTCATGCAGTTTAAATATGTGTTTTGAAAGGGTAAATTTAATAAAAAGTGTAAAAAACAGTGTGATTAAAAAGCAGGTTTGAATGAATGATGAAAAGTAAATAGAATAAGGGAAGCAAACTAATGGTTTAATGGTAAAAATGTTGTAAGATATCCGCTTACGGCCATATCACGCTGAAAACACCGGTTCTCGTCCGATCACCGAAGTTAAGCAACGTAGAGCCTGGTCAGTACTTAGATGGGTGACCACTTGGGAATACCAGGTGCTGTAAGCATCTAATCTTTCTTCTTTTTTTTTTTTTTTTTTTTTTTTTAGCAAATGATGCGACAAACAGTAATAGGGTACTACTAGTGTTTGCGATTACTCAAGGCTGAAATAGTTGGCGGTAGATATAAATCATTACAACCTCGCGTCCTGGGAGTGGGTATTCGCTTTACGTTAAATTTTTATGCGGCACATTAAATTCCCAAATAAATTATGTTCTCTTTTTGTTTTTCAGTCTGTTTATTATTTAATCGCCTAAGATAGTAGAATTTATATTTATTTGGATGTGTGTGTGTTTTAATTCTCATGCAGTTTAAATATGTGTTTTGAAAGGGTAAATTTAATAAAAAGTGTAAAAAACAGTGTGATTAAAAAGCAGGTTTGAATGAATGATGAAAAGTAAATAGAATAAGGGAAGCAAACTAATGGTTTAATGGTAAAAATGTTGTAAGATATCCGCTTACGGCCATATCACGCTGAAAACACCGGTTCTCGTCCGATCACCGAAGTTAAGCAACGTAGAGCCTGGTCAGTACTTAGATGGGTGACCACTTGGGAATACCAGGTGCTGTAAGCATCTAATTTTTCTTCTTTTTTTTTTTTTTTTTTTTTTTTAGCAAATGATGCGACAAACAGTAATAGGGTACTACTAGTGTTTGCGATTACTCAAGGCTGAAATAGTTGGCGGTAGATATAAATCATTACAACCTCGCGTCCTGGGAGTGGGTATTCGCTTTACGTTAAATTTTTATGCGGCACATTAAATTCCCAAATAAATTATGTTCTCTTTTTGTTTTTCAGTCTGTTTATTATTTAATCGCCTAAGATAGTAGCATTTATATTTATTTAGATGTGTGTGTGTTTTAATTCTCATGCAGTTTAAATATGTGTTTTGAATGGGTAAATTTAATAAAAAGTGTAAAAACAGTGTGATTAAAAAGCAGGTTTGAATGAATGATGAAAAGTAAATAGAATAAGGGAAGCAAACTAATGGTTTAATGGTAAAAATGTTGTAAGATATCCGCTTACGGCCATATCACGCTGAAAACACCGGTTCTCGTCCGATCACCGAAGTTAAGCAACGTAGAGCCTGGTCAGTACTTAGATGGGTGACCACTTGGGAATACCAGGTGCTGTAAGCATCTAATTTTTCTTCTTTTTTTTTTTTTTTTTTTTTTTTATTTTTTTTTTTAGCAAATGATGCGACAAACAGTAATAGGGTACTACTAGTGTTTGCGATTACTCAAGGCTGAAATAGTTGGCGGTAGATATAAATCATTACAACCTCGCGTCCTGGGAGTGGGTATTCGCTTTACGTTAAATTTTTATGCGGCACATTAAATTCCCAAATAAATTATGTTCTCTTTTTGTTTTTCAGTCTGTTTATTATTTAATCGCCTAAGATAGTAGAATTTATATTTATTTGGATGTGTGTGTGTTTTAATTCTCATGCAGTTTAAATATGTGTTTTGAAAGTGTAAATTTAATAAAAATTGTAAAAAACAGTGTGATTAAAAAGCAGGTTTGGATGAATGATGAAAAGTAAATAGAATAAGGGAAGCAAACTAATGGTTTAATGGTAAAAATGTTGAAAGATATCCGCTTACGGCCATATCACGCTGAAAACACCGGTTCTCGTCCGATCACCGAAGTTAAGCAACGGAGAGCCTGGTCAGTACTTAGATGGGTGACCACTTGGGAATACCAGGTGCTGTAAGCATCTAATTTTTCTTCTTTTTTTTTTTTTTTTTTTTTTTTTTTTTAGCAAATGATGCGACAAACAGTAATAGGGTACTACTAGTGTTTGCGATTACTCAAGGCTGAAATAGTTGGCGGTAGATATAAATCATTACAACCTCGCGTCCTGGGAGTGGGTATTCGCTTTACGTTAAATTTTTATGCGGCACATTAAATTCCCAAATAAATTATGTTCTCTTTTTGTTTTTCAGTCTGTTTATTATTTAATCGCCTAAGATAGTAGAATTTATATTTATTTGGATGTGTGTGTGTTTTAATTCTCATGCAGTTTAAATATGTGTTTTGAAAGGGTAAATTTAATAAAAAGTGTAAAAAACAGTGTGATTAAAAAGCAGGTTTGAATGAATGATGAAAAGTAAATAGAATAAGGGAAGCAAACTAATGGTTTAATGGTAAAAATGTTGTAAGATATCCGCTTACGGCCATATCACGCTGAAAACACCGGTTCTCGTCCGATCACCGAAGTTAAGCAACGTAGAGCCTGGTCAGTACTTAGATGGGTGACCACTTGGGAATACCAGGTGCTGTAAGCATCTAATTTTTCTTCTTTTTTTTTTTTTTTTTTTTTTTTTAGCAAATGATGCGACAAACAGTAATAGGGTACTACTAGTGTTTGCGATTACTCAAGGCTGAAATAGTTGGCGGTAGATATAAATCATTACAACCTCGCGTCCTGGGAGTGGGTATTCGCTTTACGTTAAATTTTTATGCGGCACATTAAATTCCCAAATAAATTATGTTCTCTTTTTGTTTTTCAGTCTGTTTATTATTTAATCGCCTAAGATAGTAGCATTTATATTTATTTAGATGTGTGTGTGTTTTAATTCTCATGCAGTTTAAATATGTGTTTTGAATGGGTAAATTTAATAAAAAGTGTAAAAACAGTGTGATTAAAAAGCAGGTTTGAATGAATGATGAAAAGTAAATAGAATAAGGGAAGCAAACTAATGGTTTAATGGTAAAAATGTTGTAAGATATCCGCTTACGGCCATATCACGCTGAAAACACCGGTTCTCGTCCGATCACCGAAGTTAAGCAACGTAGAGCCTGGTCAGTACTTAGATGGGTGACCACTTGGGAATACCAGGTGCTGTAAGCATCTAATTTTTCTTCTTTTTTTTTTTTTTTTTTTTTTTTAGCAAATGATGCGACAAACAGTAATAGGGTACTACTAGTGTTTGCGATTACTCAAGGCTGAAATAGTTGGCGGTAGATATAAATCATTACAACCTCGCGTCCTGGGAGTGGGTATTCGCTTTACGTTAAATTTTTATGCGGCACATTAAATTCCCAAATAAATTATGTTCTCTTTTTGTTTTTCAGTCTGTTTATTATTTAATCGCCTAAGATAGTAGAATTTATATTTATTTGGATGTGTGTGTGTTTTAATTCTCATGCAGTTTAAATATGTGTTTTGAAAGTGTAAATTTAATAAACATTGTAAAAAACAGTGTGATTAAAAAGCAGGTTTGGATGAATGATGAAAAGTAAATAGAATAAGGGAAGCAAACTAATGGTTTAATGGTAAAAATGTTGAAAGATATCCGCTTACGGCCATATCACGCTGAAAACACCGGTTCTCGTCCGATCACCGAAGTTAAGCAACGGAGAGCCTGGTCAGTACTTAGATGGGTGACCACTTGGGAATACCAGGTGCTGTAAGCATCTAATTTTTCTTCTTTTTTTTTTTTTTTTTTTTTTTTTTTTTAGCAAATGATGCGACAAACAGTAATAGGGTACTACTAGTGTTTGCGATTACTCAAGGCTGAAATAGTTGGCGGTAGATATAAATCATTACAACCTCGCGTCCTGGGAGTGGGTATTCGCTTTACGTTAAATTTTTATGCGGCACATTAAATTCCCAAATAAATTATGTTCTCTTTTTGTTTTTCAGTCTGTTTATTATTTAATCGCCTAAGATAGTAGAATTTATATTTATTTGGATGTGTGTGTGTTTTAATTCTCATGCAGTTTAAATATGTGTTTTGAAAGGGTAAATTTAATAAAAAGTGTAAAAAACAGTGTGATTAAAAAGCAGGTTTGAATGAATGATGAAAAGTAAATAGAATAAGGGAAGCAAACTAATGGTTTAATGGTAAAAATGTTGTAAGATATCCGCTTACGGCCATATCACGCTGAAAACACCGGTTCTCGTCCGATCACCGAAGTTAAGCAACGTAGAGCCTGGTCAGTACTTAGATGGGTGACCACTTGGGAATACCAGGTGCTGTAAGCATCTAATTTTTCTTCTTTTTTTTTTTTTTTTTTTTTTTTTAGCAAATGATGCGACAAACAGTAATAGGGTACTACTAGTGTTTGCGATTACTCAAGGCTGAAATAGTTGGCGGTAGATATAAATCATTACAACCTCGCGTCCTGGGAGTGGGTATTCGCTTTACGTTAAATTTTTATGCGGCACATTAAATTCCCAAATAAATTATGTTCTCTTTTTGTTTTTCAGTCTGTTTATTATTTAATCGCCTAAGATAGTAGCATTTATATTTATTTAGATGTGTGTGTGTTTTAATTCTCATGCAGTTTAAATATGTGTTTTGAATGGGTAAATTTAATAAAAAGTGTAAAAACAGTGTGATTAAAAAGCAGGTTTGAATGAATGATGAAAAGTAAATAGAATAAGGGAAGCAAACTAATGGTTTAATGGTAAAAATGTTGTAAGATATCCGCTTACGGCCATATCACGCTGAAAACACCGGTTCTCGTCCGATCACCGAAGTTAAGCAACGTAGAGCCTGGTCAGTACTTAGATGGGTGACCACTTAGGAATACCAGGTGCTGTAAGCATCTAATTTTTCTTCTTTTTTTTTTTTTTTTTTTTTTTTTTTTTTTTAGCAAATGATGCGACAAACAGTAATAGGGTACTACTAGTGTTTGCGATTACTCAAGGCTGAAATAGTTGGCGGTAGATATAAATCATTACAACCTCGCGTCCTGGGAGTGGGTATTCGCTTTACGTTAAATTTTTATGCGGCACATTAAATTCCCAAATAAATTATGTTCTCTTTTTGTTTTTCAGTCTGTTTATTATTTAATCGCCTAAGATAGTAGCATTTATATTTATTTAGATGTGTGTGTGTTTTAATTCTCATGCAGTTTAAATATGTGTTTTGAAAGGGTAAATTTAATAAAAAGTGTAAAAAACAGTGTGATTAAAAAGCAGGTTTGAATGAATGATGAAAAGTAAATAGAATAAGGGAAGCAAACTAATGGTTTAATGGTAAAAATGTTGTAAGATATCCGCTTACGGCCATATCACGCTGAAAACACCGGTTCTCGTCCGATCACCGAAGTTAAGCAACGTAGAGCCTGGTCAGTACTTAGATGGGTGACCACTTGGGAATACCAGGTGCTGTAAGCATCTAATTTTTCTTCTTTTTTTTTTTTAGCAAATGATGCGACAAACAGTAATAGGGTACTACTAGTGTTTGCGATTACTCAAGGCTGAAATAGTTGGCGGTAGATATAAATCATTACAACCTCGCGTCCTGGGAGTGGGTATTCGCTTTACGTTAAATTTTTATGCGGCACATTAAATTCCCAAATAAATTATGTTCTCTTTTTGTTTTTCAGTCTGTTTATTATTTAATCGCCTAAGATAGTAGAATTTATATTTATTTGGATGTGTGTGTGTTTTAATTCTCATGCAGTTTAAATATGTGTTTTGAAAGTGTAAATTTAATAAAAATTGTAAAAAACAGTGTGATTAAAAAGCAGGTTTGGATGAATGATGAAAAGTAAATAGAATAAGGGAAGCAAACTAATGGTTTAATGGTAAAAATGTTGAAAGATATCCGCTTACGGCCATATCACGCTGAAAACACCGGTTCTCGTCCGATCACCGAAGTTAAGCAACGGAGAGCCTGGTCAGTACTTAGATGGGTGACCACTTGGGAATACCAGGTGCTGTAAGCATCTAATTTTTCTTCTTTTATTTTTTATTTTTTTTTTTAGCAAATGATGCGACAAACAGTAATAGGGTACTACTAGTGTTTGCGATTACTCAAGGCTGAAATAGTTGGCGGTAGATATAAATCATTACAACCTCGCGTCCTGGGAGTGGGTATTCGCTTTACGTTAAATTTTTATGCGGCACATTAAATTCCCAAATAAATTATGTTCTCTTTTTGTTTTTCAGTCTGTTTATTATTTAATCGCCTAAGATAGTAGCATTTATATTTATTTAGATGTGTGTGTGTTTTAATTCTCATGCAGTTTAAATATGTGTTTTGAATGGGTAAATTTAATAAAAAGTGTAAAAACAGTGTGATTAAAAAGCAGGTTTGAATGAATGATGAAAAGTAAATAGAATAAGGGAAGCAAACTAATGGTTTAATGGTAAAAATGTTGTAAGATATCCGCTTACGGCCATATCACGCTGAAAACACCGGTTCTCGTCCGATCACCGAAGTTAAGCAACGTAGAGCCTGGTCAGTACTTAGATGGGTGACCACTTGGGAATACCAGGTGCTGTAAGCATCTAATTTTTCTTCTTTTTTTTTTTTTTTTTTTTTTTTTTTTTTTTAGCAAATGATGCGACAAACAGTAATAGGGTACTACTAGTGTTTGCGATTACTCAAGGCTGAAATAGTTGGCGGTAGATATAAATCATTACAACCTCGCGTCCTGGGAGTGGGTATTCGCTTTACGTTAAATTTTTATGCGGCACATTAAATTCCCAAATAAATTATGTTCTCTTTTTGTTTTTCAGTCTGTTTATTATTTAATCGCCTAAGATAGTAGAATTTATATTTATTTGGATGTGTGTGTGTTTTAATTCTCATGCAGTTTAAATATGTGTTTTGAAAGGGTAAATTTAATAAAAAGTGTAAAAAACAGTGTGATTAAAAAGCAGGTTTGAATGAATGATGAAAAGTAAATAGAATAAGGGAAGCAAACTAATGGTTTAATGGTAAAAATGTTGAAAGATATCCGCTTACGGCCATATCACGCTGAAAACACCGGTTCTCGTCCGATCACCGAAGTTAAGCAACGGAGAGCCTGGTCAGTACTTAGATGGGTGACCACTTGGGAATACCAGGTGCTGTAAGCATCTAATTTTTCTTCTTTTTT
>CAUVYP010000426.1:1097500-1100000 GCA_963556195.1 Sepiola atlantica | reverse complement strand
ACAAACAGTAATAGGGTACTACTAGTGTTTGCGATTACTCAAGGCTGAAATAGTTGGCGGTAGATATAAATCATTACAACCTCGCGTCCTGGGAGTGGGTATTCGCTTTACGTTAAATTTTTATGCGGCACATTAAATTCCCAAATAAATTATGTTCTCTTTTTGTTTTTCAGTCTGTTTATTATTTAATCGCCTAAGATAGTAGAATTTATATTTATTTGGATGTGTGTGTGTTTTAATTCTCATGCAGTTTAAATATGTGTTTTGAAAGGGTAAATTTAATAAAAAGTGTAAAAAACAGTGTGATTAAAAAGCAGGTTTGAATGAATGATGAAAAGTAAATAGAATAAGGGAAGCAAACTAATGGTTTAATGGTAAAAATGTTGTAAGATATCCGCTTACGGCCATATCACGCTGAAAACACCGGTTCTCGTCCGATCACCGAAGTTAAGCAACGTAGAGCCTGGTCAGTACTTAGATGGGTGACCACTTGGGAATACCAGGTGCTGTAAGCATCTAATTTTTCTTCTTTTTTTTTTTTTTTTTTTTTTTTTTTAGCAAATGATGCGACAAACAGTAATAGGGTACTACTAGTGTTTGCGATTACTCAAGGCTGAAATAGTTGGCGGTAGATATAAATCATTACAACCTCGCGTCCTGGGAGTGGGTATTCGCTTTACGTTAAATTTTTATGCGGCACATTAAATTCCCAAATAAATTATGTTCTCTTTTTGTTTTTCAGTCTGTTTATTATTTAATCGCCTAAGATAGTAGAATTTATATTTATTTGGATGTGTGTGTGTTTTAATTCTCATGCAGTTTAAATATGTGTTTTGAAAGGGTAAATTTAATAAAAAGTGTAAAAAACAGTGTGATTAAAAAGCAGGTTTGAATGAATGATGAAAAGTAAATAGAATAAGGGAAGCAAACTAATGGTTTAATGGTAAAAATGTTGTAAGATATCCGCTTACGGCCATATCACGCTGAAAACACCGGTTCTCGTCCGATCACCGAAGTTAAGCAACGTAGAGCCTGGTCAGTACTTAGATGGGTGACCACTTGGGAATACCAGGTGCTGTAAGCATCTAATTTTTCTTCTTTTTTTTTTTTTTTTTTTTTTAGAAAATGATGCGACAAACAGTAATATGGTACTACTAGTGTTTGCGATTACTCAAGGCTGAAATAGTTGGCGGTAGATATAAATCATTACAACCTCGCGTCCTGGGAGTGGGTATTCGCTTTACGTTAAATTTTTATGCGGCACATTAAATTCCCAAATAAATTATGTTCTCTTTTTGTTTTTCAGTCTGTTTATTATTTAATCGCCTAAGATAGTAGAATTTATATTTATTTGGATGTGTGTGTGTTTTAATTCTCATGCAGTTTAAATATGTGTTTTGAAAGGGTAAATTTAATAAAAAGTGTAAAAAACAGTGTGATTAAAAAGCAGGTTTGAATGAATGATGAAAAGTAAATAGAATAAGGGAAGCAAACTAATGGTTTAATGGTAAAAATGTTGTAAGATATCCGCTTACGGCAATATCACGCTGACAACACCGGTTCTCGTCCGATCACCGAAGTTAAGCAACGTAGAGCCTGGTCAGTACTTAGATGGGTGACCACTTGGGAATACCAGGTGCTGTAAGCATCTAATTTTTCTTCTTTTTTTTTTTTTTAGCAAATGATGCGACAAACAGTAATAGGGTACTACTAGTGTTTGCGATTACTCAAGGCTGAAATAGTTGGCGGTAGATATAAATCATTACAACCTCGCGTCCTGGGAGTGGGTATTCGCTTTACGTTAAATTTTTATGCGGCACATTAAATTCCCAAATAAATTATGTTCTCTTTTTGTTTTTCAGTCTGTTTATTATTTAATCGCCTAAGATAGTAGAATTTATATTTATTTGGATGTGTGTGTGTTTTAATTCTCATGCAGTTTAAATATGTGTTTTGAAAGGGTAAATTTAATAAAAAGTGTAAAAAACAGTGTGATTAAAAAGCAGGTTTGAATGAATGATGAAAAGTAAATAGAATAAGGGAAGCAAACTAATGGTTTAATGGTAAAAATGTTGTAAGATATCCGCTTACGGCCATATCACGCTGAAAACACCGGTTCTCGTCCGATCACCGAAGTTAAGCAACGTAGAGCCTGGTCAGTACTTAGATGGGTGACCACTTGGGAATACCAGGTGCTGTAAGCATCTAATTTTTCTTCTTTTTTTTTTTTTTTTTTTTTTTTTTTTTTTTAGCAAATGATGCGACAAACAGTAATAGGGTACTACTAGTGTTTGCGATTACTCAAGGCTGAAATAGTTGGCGGTAGATATAAATCATTACAACCTCGCGTCCTGGGAGTGGGTATTCGCTTTACGTTAAATTTTTATGCGGCACATTAAATTCCCAAATAAATTATGTTCTCTTTTTGTTTTTCAGTCTGTTTATTATTTAATCGCCTAAGATAGTAGAATTTATATTTATTTGGATGTGTGTGTGTTTT
>CAUVYP010000426.1:1077500-1092500 GCA_963556195.1 Sepiola atlantica | reverse complement strand
TTTATTATTTAATCGCCTAAGATAGTAGAATTTATATTTATTTGGATGTGTGTGTGTTTTAATTCTCATGCAGTTTAAATATGTGTTTTGAAAGGGTAAATTTAATAAAAAGTGTAAAAAACAGTGTGATTAAAAAGCAGGTTTGAATGAATGATGAAAAGTAAATAGAATAAGGGAAGCAAACTAATGGTTTAATGGTAAAAATGTTGTAAGATATCCGCTTACGGCCATATCACGCTGAAAACACCGGTTCTCGTCCGATCACCGAAGTTAAGCAACGTAGAGCCTGGTCAGTACTTAGATGGGTGACCACTTGGGAATACCAGGTGCTGTAAGCATCTAATTTTTCTCCTTTTTTTTTTTTTTTTTTTTTTTTTTAGCAAATGATGCGACAAACAGTAATAGGGTACTACTAGTGTTTGCGATTACTCAAGGCTGAAATAGTTGGCGGTAGATATAAATCATTACCACCTCGCGTCCTGGGAGTGGGTATTCGCTTTACGTTAAATTTTTATGCGGCACATTAAATTCCCAAATAAATTATGTTCTCTTTTTGTTTTTCAGTCTGTTTATTATTTAATCGCCTAAGATAGTAGAATTTATATTTATTTGGATGTGTGTGTGTTTTAATTCTCATGCAGTTTAAATATGTGTTTTGAAAGGGTAAATTTAATTAAAAGTGTAAAAAACAGTGTGATTAAAAAGCAGGTTTGAATGAATGATGAAAAGTAAATAGAATAAGGGAAGCAAACTAATGGTTTAATGGTAAAAATGTTGTAAGATATCCGCTTACGGCCATATCACGCTGAAAACACCGGTTCTCGTCCGATCACCGAAGTTAAGCAACGTAGAGCCTGGTCAGTACTTAGATGGGTGACCACTTGGGAATACCAGGTGCTGTAAGCATCTAATTTTTTTTTTTTTTTTTTTAGCAAATGATGCGACAAACAGTAATAGGGTACTACTAGTGTTTGCGATTACTCAAGGCTGAAATAGTTGGCGGTAGATATAAATCATTACAACCTCGCGTCCTGGGAGTGGGTATTCGCTTTACGTTAAATTTTTATGCGGCACATTAAATTCCCAAATAAATGATGTTCTCTTTTTGTTTTTCAGTCTGTTTATTATTTAATCGCCTAAGATAGTAGAATTTATATTTATTTGGATGTGTGTGTGTTTTAATTCTCATGCAGTTTAAATATGTGTTTTGAAAGGGTAAATTTAATAAAAAGTGTAAAAAACAGTGTGATTAAAAAGCAGGTTTGAATGAATGATGAAAAGTAAATAGAATAAGGGAAGCAAACTAATGGTTTAATGGTAAAAATGTTGTAAGATATCCGCTTACGGCCATATCACGCTGAAAACACCGGTTCTCGTCCGATCACCGAAGTTAAGCAACGTAGAGCCTGGTCAGTACTTAGATGGGTGACCACTTGGGAATACCAGGTGCTGTAAGCATCTAATTTTTTTTTTTTTTTTTTTTTAGCAAATGATGCGACAAACAGTAATAGGGTACTACTAGTGTTTGCGATTACTCAAGGCTGAAATAGTTGGCGGTAGATATAAATCATTACAACCTCGCGTCCTGGGAGTGGGTATTCGCTTTACGTTAAATTTTTATGCGGCACATTAAATTCCCAAATAAATTATGTTCTCTTTTTGTTTTTCAGTCTGTTTATTATTTAATCGCCTAAGATAGTAGAATTTATATTTATTTGGATGTGTGTGTGTTTTAATTCTCATGCAGTTTAAATATGTGTTTTGAAAGGGTAAATTTAATAAAAAGTGTAAAAAACAGTGTGATTAAAAAGCAGGTTTGAATGAATGATGAAAAGTAAATAGAATAAGGGAAGCAAACTAATGGTTTAATGGTAAAAATGTTGTAAGATATCCGCTTACGGCCATATCACGCTGAAAAACCCGTTCTCGTCCGATCACCGAAGTTAAGCAACGTAGAGCCTGGTCAGTACTTAGATGGGTGACCACTTGGGAATACCAGGTGCTGTAAGCATCTAATTTTTCTTCTTTTTTTTTTTTTTTTTTTTTTTTTTTTAGCAAATGATGCGACAAACAGTAATAGGGTACTACTAGTGTTTGCGATTACTCAAGGCTGAAATAGTTGGCGGTAGATATAAATCATTACAACCTCGCGTCCTGGGAGTGGGTATTCGCTTTACGTTAAATTTTTATGCGGCACATTAAATTCCCAAATAAATTATGTTCTCTTTTTGTTTTTCAGTCTGTTTATTATTTAATCGCCTAAGATAGTAGAATTTATATTTATTTGGATGTGTGTGTGTTTTAATTCTCATGCAGTTTGAATATGTGTTTTGAAAGGGTAAATTTAATAAAAAGTGTAAAAAACAGTGTGATTAAAAAGCAGGTTTGAATGAATGATGAAAAGTAAATAGAATAAGGGAAGCAAACTAATGGTTTAATGGTAAAAATGTTGTAAGATATCCGCTTACGGCCATATCACGCTGAAAACACCGGTTCTCGTCCGATCACCGAAGTTAAGCAACGTAGAGCCTGGTCAGTACTTAGATGGGTGACCACTTGGGAATACCAGGTGCTGTAAGCATCTAATTTTTCTTCTTTTTTTTTTTTTTTTTTTTAGCAAATGATGCGACAAACAGTAATAGGGTACTACTAGTGTTTGCGATTACTCAAGGCTGAAATAGTTGGCGGTAGATATAAATCATTACAACCTCGCGTCCTGGGAGTGGGTATTCGCTTTACGTTAAATTTTTATGCGGCACATTAAATTCCCAAATAAATTATGTTCTCTTTTTGTTTTTCAGTCTGTTTATTATTTAATCGCCTAAGATAGTAGAATTTATATTTATTTGGATGTGTGTGTGTTTTAATTCTCATGCAGTTTAAATATGTGTTTTGAAAGGGTAAATTTAATAAAAAGTGTAAAAAACAGTGTGATTAAAAAGCAGGTTTGAATGAATGATGAAAAGTAAATAGAATAAGGGAAGCAAACTAATGGTTTAATGGTAAAAATGTTGTAAGATATCCGCTTACGGCCATATCACGCTGAAAACACCGGTTCTCGTCCGATCACCGAAGTTAAGCAACGTAGAGCCTGGTCAGTACTTAGATGGGTGACCACTTGGGAATACCAGGTGCTGTAAGCATCTAATTTTTCTTCTTTTTTTTTTTTTTTTTTTTTTATAGCAAATGATGCGACAAACAGTAATAGGGTACTACTAGTGTTTGCGATTACTCAAGGCTGAAATAGTTGGCGGTAGATATAAATCATTACAACCTCGCGTCCTGGGAGTGGGTATTCGCTTTACGTTAAATTTTTATGCGGCACATTAAATTCCCAAATAAATTATGTTCTCTTTTTGTTTTTCAGTCTGTTTATTATTTAATCGCCTAAGATAGTAGAATTTATATTTATTTGGATGTGTGTGTGTTTTAATTCTCATGCAGTTTAAATATGTGTTTTGAAAGGGTAAATTTAATAAAAAGTGTAAAAAACAGTGTGATTAAAAAGCAGGTTTGAATGAATGATGAAAAGTAAATAGAATAATGGAAGCAAACTAATGGTTTAATGGTAAAAATGTTGTAAGATATCCGCTTACGGCCATATCACGCTGAAAACACCGGTTCTCGTCCGATCACCGAAGTTAAGCAACGTAGAGCCTGGTCAGTACTTAGATGGGTGACCACTTGGGAATACCAGGTGCTGTAAGCATCTAATTTTTTTTTTTTTTTTTTTTTTAGCAAATGATGCGACAAACAGTAATAGGGTACTACTAGTGTTTGCGATTACTCAAGGCTGAAATAGTTGGCGGTAGATATAAATCATTACAACCTCGCGTCCTGGGAGTGGGTATTCGCTTTACGTTAAATTTTTATGCGGCACATTAAATTCCCAAATAAATTATGTTCTCTTTTTGTTTTTCAGTCTGTTTATTATTTAATCGCCTAAGATAGTAGAATTTATATTTATTTGGATGTGTGTGTGTTTTAATTCTCATGCAGTTTAAATATGTGTTTTGAAAGGGTAAATTTAATAAAAAGTGTAAAAAACAGTGTGATTAAAAAGCAGGTTTGAATGAATGATGAAAAGTAAATAGAATAAGGGAAGCAAACTAATGGTTTAATGGTAAAAATGTTGTAAGATATCCGCTTACGGCCATATCACGCTGAAAACACCGGTTCTCGTCCGATCACCGAAGTTAAGCAACGTAGAGCCTGGTCAGTACTTAGATGGGTGACCACTTGGGAATACCAGGTGCTGTAAGTATCTAATTTTTCTTCTTTTTTTTTTTTTTTTTTTTTTTTTAGCAAATGATGCGACAAACAGTAATAGGGTACTACTAGTGTTTGCGATTACTCAAGGCTGAAATAGTTGGCGGTAGATATAAATCATTACAACCTCGCGTCCTGGGAGTGGGTATTCGCTTTACGTTAAATTTTTATGCGGCACATTAAATTCCCAAATAAATTATGTTCTCTTTTTGTTTTTCAGTCTGTTTATTATTTAATCGCCTAAGATAGTAGAATTTATATTTATTTGGATGTGTGTGTGTTTTAATTCTCATGCAGTTTGAATATGTGTTTTGAAAGGGTAAATTTAATAAAAAGTGTAAAAAACAGTGTGATTAAAAACAGGTTTGAATGAATGATGAAAAGTAAATAGAATAAGGGAAGCAAACTAATGGTTTAATGGTAAAAATGTTGTAAGATATCCGCTTACGGCCATATCACGCTGAAAACACCGGTTCTCGTCCGATCACCGAAGTTAAGCAACGTAGAGCCTGGTCAGTACTTAGATGGGTGACCACTTGGGAATACCAGGTGCTGTAAGCATCTAATTTTTCTTCTTTTTTTTTTTTTTTTTTTTTTTTTTTTTTAGCAAATGATGCGACAAACAGTAATAGGGTACTACTAGTGTTTGCGATTACTCAAGGCTGAAATAGTTGGCGGTAGATATAAATCATTACAACCTCGCGTCCTGGGAGTGGGTATTCGCTTTACGTTAAATTTTTATGCGGCACATTAAATTCCCAAATAAATTATGTTCTCTTTTTGTTTTTCAGTCTGTTTATTATTTAATCGCCTAAGATAGTAGAATTTATATTTATTTGGATGTGTGTGTGTTTTAATTCTCATGCAGTTTAAATATGTGTTTTGAAAGGGTAAATTTAATAAAAAGTGTAAAAAACAGTGTGATTAAAAAGCAGGTTTGAATGAATGATGAAAAGTAAATAGAATAAGAGAAGCAAACTAATGGTTTAATGGTAAAAATGTTGTAAGATATCCGCTTACGGCCATATCACGCTGAAAACACCGGTTCTCGTCCGATCACCGAAGTTAAGCAACGTAGAGCCTGGTCAGTACTTAGATGGGTGACCACTTGGGAATACCAGGTGCTGTAAGCATCTAATTTTTCTTCTTTTTTTTTTTTTTAGCAAATGATGCGACAAACAGTAATAGGGTACTACTAGTGTTTGCGATTACTCAAGGCTGAAATAGTTGGCGGTAGATATAAATCATTACAACCTCGCGTCCTGGGAGTGGGTATTCGCTTTACGTTAAATTTTTATGCGGCACATTAAATTCCCAAATAAATTATGTTCTCTTTTTGTTTTTCAGTCTGTTTATTATTTAATCGCCTAAGATAGTAGAATTTATATTTATTTGGATGTGTGTGTGTTTTAATTCTCATGCAGTTTAAATATGTGTTTTGAAAGGGTAAATTTAATTAAAAGTGTAAAAAACAGTGTGATTAAAAAGCAGGTTTGAATGAATGATGAAAAATAAATAGAATAAGGGAAGCAAACTAATGGTTTAATGGTAAAAATGTTGTAAGATATCCGCTTACGGCCATATCACGCTGAAAACACCGGTTCTCGTCCGATCACCGAAGTTAAGCAACGTAGAGCCTGGTCAGTACTTAGATGGGTGACCACTTGGGAATACCAGGTGCTGTAAGCATCTAATTTTTCTTCTTTTTTTTTTTTTTTTTTTTTAGCAAATGATGCGACAAACAGTAATAGGGTACTACTAGTGTTTGCGATTACTCAAGGCTGAAATAGTTGGCGGTAGATATAAATCATTACAACCTCGCGTCCTGGGAGTGGGTATTCGCTTTACGTTAAATTTTTATGCGGCACATTAAATTCCCAAATAAATTATGTTCTCTTTTTGTTTTTCAGTCTGTTTATTATTTAATCGCCTAAGATAGTAGAATTTATATTTATTTGGATGTGTGTGTGTTTTAATTCTCATGCAGTTTAAATATGTGTTTTGAAAGGGTAAATTTAATAAAAAGTGTAAAAAACAGTGTGATTAAAAAGCAGGTTTGAATGAATGATGAAAAGTAAATAGAATAAGGGAAGCAAACTAATGGTTTAATGGTAAAAATGTTGTAAGATATCCGCTTACGGCCATATCACGCTGAAAACACCGGTTCTCGTCCGATCACCGAAGTTAAGCAACGTAGAGCCTGGTCAGTACTTAGATGGGTGACCACTTGGGAATACCAGGTGCTGTAAGCATCTAATTTTTCTTCTTTTTTTTTTTTTTATTTTTTTTATAGCAAATGATGCGACAAACAGTAATAGGGTACTACTAGTGTTTGCGATTACTCAAGGCTGAAATAGTTGGCGGTAGATATAAATCATTACAACCTCGCGTCCTGGGAGTGGGTATTCGCTTTACGTTAAATTTTTATGCGCACATTAAATTCCCAAATAAATTATGTTCTCTTTTTGTTTTTCAGTCTGTTTATTATTTAATCGCCTAAGATAGTAGAATTTATATTTATTTGGATGTGTGTGTGTTTTAATTCTCATGCAGTTTAAATATGTGTTTTGAAAGGGTAAATTTAATAAAAAGTGTAAAAAACAGTGTGATTAAAAAGCAGGTTTGAATGAATGATGAAAAGTAAATAGAATAAGGGAAGCAAACTAATGGTTTAATGGTAAAAATGTTGTAAGATATCCGCTTACGGCCATATCACGCTGAAAACACCGGTTCTCGTCCGATCACCGAAGTTAAGCAACGTAGAGCCTGGTCAGTACTTAGATGGGTGACCACTTGGGAATATCAGGTGCTGTAAGCATCTAATTTTTCTTCTTTTTTTTTTTTTTTTTTTTTTTTTTTTTTAGCAAATGATGCGACAAACAGTAATAGGGTACTACTAGTGTTTGCGATTACTCAAGGCTGAAATAGTTGGCGGTAGATATAAATCATTACAACCTCGCGTCCTGGGAGTGGGTATTCGCTTTACGTTAAATTTTTATGCGGCACATTAAATTCCCAAATAAATTATGTTCTCTTTTTGTTTTTCAGTCTGTTTATTATTTAATCGCCTAAGATAGTAGAATTTATATTTATTTGGATGTGTGTGTGTTTTAATTCTCATGCAGTTTAAATATGTGTTTTGAAAGGGTAAATTTAATAAAAAGTGTAAAAAACAGTGTGATTAAAAAGCAGGTTTGAATGAATGATGAAAAGTAAATAGATTAAGGGAAGCAAACTAATGGTTTAATGGTAAAAATGTTGTAAGATATCCGCTTACGGCCATATAACGCTGAAAACACCGGTTCTCGTCCGATCACCGAAGTTAAGCAACGTAGAGCCTGGTCAGTACTTAGATGGGTGACCACTTGGGAATACCAGGTGCTGTAAGCATCTAATTTTTCTTCTTTTTTTTTTTTTTTTTTTTTTTTTTTTTTAGCAAATGATGCGACAAACAGTAATAGGGTACTACTAGTGTTTGCGATTACTCAAGGCTGAAATAGTTGGCGGTAGATATAAATCATTACAACCTCGCGTCCTGGGAGTGGGTATTCGCTTTACGTTAAATTTTTATGCGGCACATTAAATTCCCAAATAAATTATGTTCTCTTTTTGTTTTTCAGTCTGTTTATTATTTAATCGCCTAAGATAGTAGAATTTATATTTATTTGGATGTGTGTGTGTTTTAATTCTCATGCAGTTTGAATATGTGTTTTGAAAGGGTAAATTTAATAAAAAGTGTAAAAAACAGTGTGATTAAAAAGCAGGTTTGAATGAATGATGAAAAGTAAATAGAATA
Source organism: Sepiola atlantica (assembly GCA_963556195.1). Classification (NCBI taxonomy): domain Eukaryota; kingdom Metazoa; phylum Mollusca; class Cephalopoda; order Sepiida; family Sepiolidae; genus Sepiola; species Sepiola atlantica. Next base: position 1,084,435 of record CAUVYP010000426.1, on the reverse strand, counting down.
AGGGAAGCAAACTAATGGTTTAATGGTAAAAATGTTGTAAGATATCCGCTTACGGCCATATCACGCTGAAAACACCGGTTCTCGTCCGATCACCGAAGTTAAGCAACGTAGAGCCTGGTCAGTACTTAGATGGGTGACCACTTGGGAATACCATGTGCTGTAAGCATCTAATTTTTCTTCTTTTTTTTTTTTTTTTTTTTTTTTTTTTTTTTTTTTTTTTAGCAAATGATGCGACAAACAGTAATAGGGTACTACTAGTGTTTGCGATTACTCAAGGCTGAAATAGTTGGCGGTAGATATAAATCATTACAACCTCGCGTCCTGGGAGTGGGTATTCGCTTTACGTTAAATTTTTGTGCGGCACATTAAATTCCCAAATAAATTATGTTCTCTTTTTGTTTTTCAGTCTGTTCATTATTTAATCGCCTAAGATAGTAGAATTTATATTTATTTGGATGTGTGTGTGTTTTAATTCTCATGCAGTTTAAATATGTGTTTTGAAAGGGTAAATTTAATAAAAAGTGTAAAAAACAGTGTGATTAAAAAGCAGGTTTGAATGAATGATGAAAAGTAAATAGATTAAGGGAAGCAAACTAATGGTTTAATGGTAAAAATGTTGTAAGATATCCGCTTACGGCCATATCACGCTGAAAACACCGGTTCTCGTCCGATCACCGAAGTTAAGCAACGTAGAGCCTGGTCAGTACTTAGATGGGTGACCACTTGGGAATACCAGGTGCTGTAAGCATCTAATTTTTCTTCTTTTTTTTTTTTTTTTTTTTTTTTTTTTTTAGCAAATGATGCGACAAACAGTAATAGGGTACTACTAGTGTTTGCGATTACTCAAGGCTGAAATAGTTGGCGGTAGATATAAATCATTACAACCTCGCGTCCTGGGAGTGGGTATTCGCTTTACGTTAAATTTTTATGCGGCACATTAAATTCCCAAATAAATTATGTTCTCTTTTTGTTTTTCAGTCTGTTTATTATTTAATCGCCTAAGATAGTAGAATTTATATTTATTTGGATGTGTGTGTGTTTTAATTCTAATGCAGTTTAAATATGTGTTTTGAAAGGGTAAATTTAATAAAAAGTGTAAAAAACAGTGTGATTAAAAAGCAGGTTTGAATGAATGATGAAAAGTAAATAGAATAAGGGAAGCAAACTAATGGTTTAATGGTAAAAATGTTGTAAGATATCCGCTTACGGCCATATCACGCTGAAAACACCGGTTCTCGTCCGATCACCGAAGTTAAGCAACGTAGAGCCTGGTCAGTACTTAGATGGGTGACCACTTGGGAATACCAGGTGCTGTAAGCATCTAATTTTTTTTTTTTTTTTTTTTTTAGCAAATGATGCGACAAACAGTAATAGGGTACTACTAGTGTTTGCGATTACTCAAGGCTGAAATAGTTGGCGGTAGATATAAATCATTACAACCTCGCGTCCTGGGAGTGGGTATTCGCTTTACGTTAAATTTTTATGCGGCACATTAAATTCCCAAATAAATTATGTTCTCTTTTTGTTTTTCAGTCTGTTTATTATTTAATCGCCTAAGATAGTAGAATTTATATTTATTTGGATGTGTGTGTGTTTTAATTCTAATGCAGTTTAAATATGTGTTTTGAAAGGGTAAATTTAATAAAAAGTGTAAAAAACAGTGTGATTAAAAAGCAGGTTTGAATGAATGATGAAAAGTAAATAGAATAAGGGAAGCAAACTAATGGTTTAATGGTAAAAATGTTGTAAGATATCCGCTTACGGCCATATCACGCTGAAAACACCGGTTCTCGTCCGATCACCGAAGTTAAGCAACGTAGAGCCTGGTCAGTACTTAGATGGGTGACCACTTGGGAATACCAGGTGCTGTAAGCATCTAATTTTTTTTTTTTTTTTTTTTTAGCAAATGATGCGACAAACAGTAATAGGGTACTACTAGTGTTTGCGATTACTCAAGGCTGAAATAGTTGGCGGTAGATATAAATCATTACAACCTCGCGTCCTGGGAGTGGGTATTCGCTTTACGTTAAATTTTTATGCGGCACATTAAATTCCCAAATAAATTATGTTCTCTTTTTGTTTTTCAGTCTGTTTATTATTTAATCGCCTAAGATAGTAGAATTTATATTTATTTGGATGTGTGTGTGTTTTAATTCTCATGCAGTTTAAATATGTGTTTTGAAAGGGTAAATTTAATAAAAAGTGTAAAAAACAGTGTGATTAAAAAGCAGGTTTGAATGAATGATGAAAAGTAAATAGAATAAGGGAAGCAAACTAATGGTTTAATGGTAAAAATGTTGTAAGATATCCGCTTACGGCCATATCACGCTGAAAACACCGGTTCTCGTCCGATCACCGAAATAAGCAACGTAGAGCCTGGTCAGTACTTAGATGGGTGACCACTTTGGAATACCAGGTGCTGTAAGCATCTAATTTTTCTTCTTTTTTTTTTTTTTTTTTTTAGCAAATGATGCGACAAACAGTAATAGGGTACTACTAGTGTTTGCGATTACTCAAGGCTGAAATAGTTGGCGGTAGATATAAATCATTACAACCTCGCGTCCTGGGAGTGGGTATTCGCTTTACGTTAAATTTTTATGCGGCACATTAAATTCCCAAATAAATTATGTTCTCTTTTTGTTTTTCAGTCTGTTTATTATTTAATCGCCTAAGATAGTAGAATTTATATTTATTTGGATGTGTGTGTGTTTTAATTCTCATGCAGTTTAAATATGTGTTTTGAAAGGGTAAATTTAATAAAAAGTGTAAAAAACAGGGTGATTAAAAAGCAGGTTTGAATGAATGATGAAAAGTAAATAGAATAAGGGAAGCAAACTAATGGTTTAATGGTAAAAATGTTGTAAGATATCCGCTTACGGCCATATCACGCTGAAAACACCGGTTCTCGTCCGATCACCGAAGTTAAGCAACGTAGAGCCTGGTCAGTACTTAGATGGGTGACCACTTGGGAATACCAGGTGCTGTAAGCATCTAATTTTTTTTTTTTTTTTTTTTTTAGCAAATGATGCGACAAACAGTAATAGGGTACTACTAGTGTTTGCGATTACTCAAGGCTGAAATAGTTGGCGGTAGATATAAATCATTACAACCTCGCGTCCTGGGAGTGGGTATTCGCTTTACGTTAAATTTTTATGCGGCACATTAAATTCCCAAATAAATTATGTTCTCTTTTTGTTTTTCAGTCTGTTTATTATTTAATCGCCTAAGATAGTAGAATTTATATTTATTTGGATGTGTGTGTGTTTTAATTCTCATGCAGTTTAAATATGTGTTTTGAAAGGGTAAATTTAATAAAAAGTGTAAAAAACAGTGTGATTAAAAAGCAGGTTTGAATGAATGATGAAAAGTAAATAGAATAAGGGAAGCAAACTAATGGTTTAATGGTAAAAATGTTGTAAGATATCCGCTTACGGCCATATCACGCTGAAAACACCGGTTCTCGTCCGATCACCGAAGTTAAGCAACGTAGAGCCTGGTCAGTACTTAGATGGGTGACCACTTGGGAATACCAGGTGCTGTAAGCATCTAATTTTTCTTCTTTTTTTTTTTTTTTTTTTTTAGCAAATGATGCGACAAACAGTAATAGGGTACTACTAGTGTTTGCGATTACTCAAGGCTGAAATAGTTGGCGGTAGATATAAATCATTACAACCTCGCGTCCTGGGAGTGGGTATTCGCTTTACGTTAAATTTTTATGCGGCACATTAAATTCCCAAATAAATTATGTTCTCTTTTTGTTTTTCAGTCTGTTTATTATTTAATCGCCTAAGATAGTAGAATTTATATTTATTTGGATGTGTGTGTGTTTTAATTCTCATGCAGTTTGAATATGTGTTTTGAAAGGGTAAATTTAATAAAAAGTGTAAAAAACAGTGTGATTAAAAAGAAGGTTTGAATGAATGATGAAAAGTAAATAGAATAAGGGAAGCAAACTAATGGTTTAATGGTAAAAATGTTGTAAGATATCCGCTTACGGCCATATCACGCTGAAAACACCGGTTCTCGTCCGATCACCGAAGTTAAGCAACGTAGAGCCTGGTCAGTACTTAGATGGGTGACCACTTGGGAATACCAGGTGCTGTAAGCATCTAATTTTTCTTCTTTTTTTTTTTTTTTTTTTTATTTTTTTTTTTTAGCAAATGATGCGACAAACAGTAATAGGGTACTACTAGTGTTTGCGATTACTCAAGGCTGAAATAGTTGGCGGTAGATATAAATCATTACAACCTCGCGTCCTGGGAGTGGGTATTCGCTTTACGTTAAATTTTTATGCGGCACATTAAATTCCCAAATAAATGATGTTCTCTTTTTGTTTTTCAGTCTGTTTATTATTTAATCGCCTAAGATAGTAGAATTTATATTTATTTGGATGTGTGTGTGTTTTAATTCTCATGCAGTTTAAATATGTGTTTTGAAAGGGTAAATTTAATAAAAAGTGTAGAAAACAGTGTGATTAAAAAGCAGGTTTGAATGAATGATGAAAAGTAAATAGAATAAGGGAAGCAAACTAATGGTTTAATGGTAAAAATGTTGTAAGATATCCGCTTACGGCCATATCACGCTGAAAACACCGGTTCTCGTCCGATCACCGAAGTTAAGCAACGTAGAGCCTGGTCAGTACTTAGATGGGTGACCACTTGGGAATACCAGGTGCTGTAAGCATCTAATTTTTTTTTTTTTTTTTTTTTAGCAAATGATGCGACAAACAGTAATAGGGTACTACTAGTGTTTGCGATTACTCAAGGCTGAAATAGTTGGCGGTAGATATAAATCATTACAACCTCGCGTCCTGGGAGTGGGTATTCGCTTTACGTTAAATTTTTATGCGGCACATTAAATTCCCAAATAAATTATGTTCTCTTTTTGTTTTTCAGTCTGTTTATTATTTAATCGCCTAAGATAGTAGAATTTATATTTATTTGGATGTGTGTGTGTTTTAATTCTCATGCAGTTTGAATATGTGTTTTGAAAGGGTAAATTTAATAAAAAGTGTAAAAAACAGTGTGATTAAAAAGCAGGTTTGAATGAATGATGAAAAGTAAATAGAATAAGGGAAGCAAACTAATGGTTTAATGGTAAAAATGTTGTAAGATATCCGCTTACGGCCATATCACGCTGAAAACACCGGTTCTCGTCCGATCACCGAAGTTAAGCAACGTAGAGCCTGGTCAGTACTTAGATGGGTGACCACTTGGGAATACCAGGTGCTGTAAGCATCTAATTTTTCTTCTTTTTTTTTTTTTTTTTTTTTTTTTTTAGCAAATGATGCGACAAACAGTAATAGGGTACTACTAGTGTTTGCGATTACTCAAGGCTGAAATAGTTGGCGGTAGATATAAATCATTACAACCTCGCGTCCTGGGAGTGGGTATTCGCTTTACGTTAAATTTTTATGCGGCACATTAAATTCCCAAATAAATTATGTTCTCTTTTTGTTTTTCAGTCTGTTTATTATTTAATCGCCTAAGATAGTAGAATTTATATTTATTTGGATGTGTGTGTGTTTTAATTCTCATGCAGTTTAAATATGTGTTTTGAAAGGGTAAATTTAATAAAAAGTGTAAAAAACAGTGTGATTAAAAAGCAGGTTTGAATGAATGATGAAAAGTAAATAGAATAAGGGAAGCAAACTAATGGTTTAATGGTAAAAATGTTGTAAGATATCCGCTTACGGCCATATCACGCTGAAAACACCGGTTCTCGTCCGATCACCGAAGTTAAGCAACGTAGAGCCTGGTCAGTACTTAGATGGGTGACCACTTGGGAATACCAGGTGCTGTAAGCATCTAATTTTTCTTCTTTTTTTTTTTTTTTTTTTTTTTTAGCAAATGATGCGACAAACAGTAATAGGGTACTACTAGTGTTTGCGATTACTCAAGGCTGAAATAGTTGGCGGTAGATATAATTCATTACAACCTCGCGTCCTGGGAGTGGGTATTCGCTTTACGTTAAATTTTTATGCGGCACATTAAATTCCCAAATAAATTATGTTCTCTTTTTGTTTTTCAGTCTGTTTATTATTTAATCGCCTAGATAGTAGAATTTATATTTATTTGGATGTGTGTGTGTTTTAATTCTCATGCAGTTTAAATATGTGTTTTGAAAGGGTAAATTTAATAAAAAGTGTAAAAAACAGTGTGATTAAAAAGCAGGTTTGAATGAATGATGAAAAGTAAATAGAATAAGGGAAGCAAACTAATGGTTTAATGGTAAAAATGTTGTAAGATATCCGCTTACGGCCATATCACGCTGAAAACACCGGTTCTCGTCCGATCACCGAAGTTAAGCAACGTAGAGCCTGGTCAGTACTTAGATGGGTGACCACTTGGGAATACCAGGTGCTGTAAGCATCTAATTTTTTTTTTTTTTTTTTTTTTAGCTATTGATGCGACAAACAGTAATAGGGTACTACTAGTGTTTGCGATTACTCAAGGCTGAAATAGTTGGCGGTAGATATAAATCATTACAACCTCGCGTCCTGGGAGTGGGTATTCGCTTTACGTTAAATTTTTATGCGGCACATTAAATTCCCAAATAAATTATGTTCTCTTTTTGTTTTTCAGTCTGTTTATTATTTAATCGCCTAAGATAGTAGAATTTATATTTATTTGGATGTGTGTGTGTTTTAATTCTCATGCAGTTTAAATATGTGTTTTGAAAGGGTAAATTTAATAAAAAGTGTAAAAAACAGTGTGATTAAAAAGCAGGTTTGAATGAATGATGAAAAGTAAATAGAATAAGGGAAGCAAACTAATGGTTTAATGGTAAAAATGTTGTAAGATATCTGCTTACGGCCATATCACGCTGAAAACACCGGTTCTCGTCCGATCACCGAAGTTAAGCAACGTAGAGCCTGGTCAGTACTTAGATGGGTGACCACTTGGGAATACCAGGTGCTGTAAGCATCTAATTTT
>CAUVYP010000426.1:1067500-1070000 GCA_963556195.1 Sepiola atlantica | reverse complement strand
CTTTTTGTTTTTCAGTCTGTTTATTATTAAATCGCCTAAGATAGTAGAATTTATATTTATTTGGATGTGTGTGTGTTTTAATTTTTCATGCAGTTTAAATATGTGTTTTGAAAGGGTAAATTTAATAAAAAGTGTAAAAAACAGTGTGATTAAAAAGCAGGTTTGAATGAATGATGAAAAGTAAATAGAATAAGGGAAGCAAACTAATGGTTTAATGGTAAAAATGTTGTAAGATATCCGCTTACGGCCATATCACGCTGAAAACACCGTTTCTCGTCCGATCACCGAAGTTAAGCAACGTAGAGCCTGGTCAGTACTTAGATGGGTGACCACTTGGGAATACCAGGTGCTGTAAGCATCTAATTTTTCTTCTTTTTTTTTTTTTTTTTTTTTTTTTTTTTTAGCAAATGATGCGACAAACAGTAATAGGGTACTACTAGTGTTTGCGATTACTCAAGGCTGAAATAGTTGGCGGTAGATATAAATCATTACAACCTCGCGTCCTGGGAGTGGGTATTCGCTTTACGTTAAATTTTTATGCGGCACATTAAATTCCCAAATAAATTATGTTCTCTTTTTGTTTTTCAGTCTGTTTATTATTTAATCGCCTAAGATAGTAGAATTTATATTTATTTGGATGTGTGTGTGTTTTAATTCTCATGCAGTTTAAATATGTGTTTTGAAAGGGTAAATTTAATAAAAAGTGTAAAAAACAGTGTGATTAAAAAGCAGGTTTGAATGAATGATGAAAAGTAAATAGAATAAGGGAAGCAAACTAATGGTTTAATGGTAAAAATGTTGTAAGATATCCGACTACGGCCATATCACGCTGAAAACACCGGTTCTCGTCCGATCACCGAAGTTAAGCAACGGAGAGCCTGGTCAGTACTTAGATGGGTGACCACTTGGGAATACCAGGTGCTGTAAGCATCTAATTTTTCTTCTTTTTTTTTTTTTTTTTTTTTTTTAGCAAATGATGCGACAAACAGTAATAGGGTACTACTAGTGTTTGCGATTACTCAAGGCTGAAATAGTTGGCGGTAGATATAAATCATTACAACCTCGCGTCCTGGGAGTGGGTATTCGCTTTACGTTAAATTTTTATGCGGCACATTAAATTCCCAAATAAATTATGTTCTCTTTTTGTTTTTCAGTCTGTTTATTATTTAATCGCCTAAGATAGTAGAATTTATATTTATTTGGATGTGTGTGTGTTTTAATTCTCATGCAGTTTAAATATGTGTTTTGAAAGGGTAAATTTAATAAAAAGTGTAAAAAACAGTGTGATTAAAAAGCAGGTTTGAATGAATGATGAAAAGTAAATAGAATAAGGGAAGCAAACTAATGGTTTAATGGTAAAAATGTTGTAAGATATCCGCTTACGGCCATATCACGCTGAAAACACCGGTTCTCGTCCAATCACCGAAGTTAAGCAACGTAGAGCCTGGTCAGTACTTAGATGGGTGACCACTTGGGAATACCAGGTGCTGTAAGCATCTAATTTTTCTTCTTTTTTTTTTTTTTTTTTTTTAGCAAATGATGCGACAAACAGTAATAGGGTACTACTAGTGTTTGCGATTACTCAAGGCTGAAATAGTTGGCGGTAGATATAAATCATTACAACCTCGCGTCCTGGGAGTGGGTATTCGCTTTACGTTAAATTTTTATGCGGCACATTAAATTCCCAAATAAATTATGTTCTCTTTTTGTTTTTCAGTCTGTTTATTATTTAATCGCCTAAGATAGTAGAATTTATATTTATTTGGATGTGTGTGTGTTTCAATTCTCATGCAGTTTAAATATGTGTTTTGAAAGGGTAAATTTAATAAAAAGTGTAAAAAACAGTGTGATTAAAAAGCAGGTTTGAATGAATGATGAAAAGTAAATAGAATAAGGGAAGCAAACTAATGGTTTAATGGTAAAAATGTTGTAAGATATCCGCTTACGGCCATATCACGCTGAAAACACCGGTTCTCGTCCGATCACCGAAGTTAAGCAACGTAGAGCCTGGTCAGTACTTAGATGGGTGACCACTTGGGAATACCAGGTGCTGTAAGCATCTAATTTTTTTTTTTTTTTTTTTTAGCAAATGATGCGACAAACAGTAATAGGGTACTACTAGTGTTTGCGATTACTCAAGGCTGAAATAGTTGGCGGTAGATATAAATCATTACAACCTCGCGTCCTGGGAGTGGGTATTCGCTTTACGTTAAATTTTTATGCGGCACATTAAATTCCCAAATAAATTATGTTCTCTTTTTGTTTTTCAGTCTGTTTATTATTTAATCGCCTAAGATAGTAGAATTTATATTTATTTGGATGTGTGTGTGTTTTAATTCTCATGCAGTTTAAATATGTGTTTTGAAAGGGTAAATTTAATAAAAAGTGTAAAAAACAGTGTGATTAAAAAGCAGGTTTGAATGAATGATGAAAAGTAAATAGAATAAGGGAAGCAAACTAATGGTTTAATGGTAAAAATGTTGTAAGATATCCGCTTACG
>CAUVYP010000426.1:1035000-1065000 GCA_963556195.1 Sepiola atlantica | reverse complement strand
AATCATTACAACCTCGCGTCCTGGGAGTGGGTATTCGCTTTACGTTAAATTTTTATGCGGCACATTAAATTCCCAAATAAATTATGTTCTCTTTTTGTTTTTCAGTCTGTTTATTATTTAATCGCCTAAGATAGTAGAATTTATATTTATTTGGATGTGTGTGTGTTTTAATTCTCATGCAGTTTAAATATGTGTTTTGAAAGGGTAAATTTAATAAAAAGTGTAAAAAACAGTGTGATTAAAAAGCAGGTTTGAATGAATGATGAAAAGTAAATAGAATAAGGGAAGCAAACTAATGGTTTAATGGTAAAAATGTTGTAAGATATCCGCTTACGGCCATATCACGCTGAAAACACCGGTTCTCGTCCGATCACCGAAGTTAAGCAACGTAGAGCCTGGTCAGTACTTAGATGGGTGACCACTTGGGAATACCAGGTGCTGTAAGCATCTAATTTTTCTTCTTTTTTTTTTTTTTTTTTTTTTTTTTTTTAGCAAATGATGCGACAAACAGTAATAGGGTACTACTAGTGTTTGCGATTACTCAAGGCTGAAATAGTTGGCGGTAGATATAAATCATTACAACCTCGCGTCCTGGGAGTGGGTATTCGCTTTACGTTAAATTTTTATGCGGCACATTAAATTCCCAAATAAATTATGTTCTCTTTTTGTTTTTCAGTCTGTTTATTATTTAATCGCCTAAGATAGTAGAATTTATATTTATTTGGATGTGTGTGTGTTTTAATTCTCATGCAGTTTAAATATGTGTTTTGAAAGGGTAAATTTAATAAAAAGTGTAAAAAACAGTGTGATTAAAAAGCAGGTTTGAATGAATGATGAAAAGTAAATAGAATAAGGGAAGCAAACTAATGGTTTAATGGTAAAAATGTTGTAAGATATCCGCTTACGGCCATATCACGCTGAAAACACCGGTTCTCGTCCGATCACCGAAGTTAAGCAACGTAGAGCCTGGTCAGTACTTAGATGGGTGACCACTTGGGAATACCAGGTGCTGTAAGCATCTAATTTTTCTTCTTTTTTTTTTTTTTTTTTTTTTTTTAGCAAATGATGCGACAAACAGTAATAGGGTACTACTAGTGTTTGCGATTACTCAAGGCTGAAATAGTTGGCGGTAGATATAAATCATTACAACCTCGCGTCCTGGGAGTGAGTATTCGCTTTACGTTAAATTTTTATGCGGCACATTAAATTCCCAAATAAATTATGTTCTCTTTTTGTTTTTCAGTCTGTTTATTATTTAATCGCCTAAGATAGTAGAATTTATATTTATTTGGATGTGTGTGTGTTTTAATTCTCATGCAGTTTAAATATGTGTTTTGAAAGGGTAAATTTAATAAAAAGTGTAAAAAACAGTGTGATTAAAAAGCAGGTTTGAATGAATGATGAAAAGTAAATAGAATAAGGGAAGCAAACTAATGGTTTAATGGTAAAAATGTTGTAAGATATCCGCTTACGGCCATATCACGCTGAAAACACCGGTTCTCGTCCGATCACCGAAGTTAAGCAACGTAGAGCCTGGTCAGTACTTAGATGGGTGACCACTTGGGAATACCAGGTGCTGTAAGCATCTAATTTTTCTTCTTTTTTTTTTTTTTTTTTTTTTTTTTTAGCAAATGATGCGACAAACAGTAATAGGGTACTACTAGTGTTTGCGATTACTCAAGGCTGAAATAGTTGGCGGTAGATATAAATCATTACAACCTCGCGTCCTGGGAGTGGGTATTCGCTTTACGTTAAATTTTTATGCGGCACATTAAATTCCCAAATAAATTATGTTCTCTTTTTGTTTTTCAGTCTGTTTATTATTTAATCGCCTAAGATAGTAGAATTTATATTTATTTGGATGTGTGTGTGTTTTAATTCTCATGCAGTTTAAATATGTGTTTTGAAAGGGTAAATTTAATAAAAAGTGTAAAAAACAGTGTGATTAAAAAGCAGGTTTGAATGAATGATGAAAAGTAAATAGAATAAGGGAAGCAAACTAATGGTTTAATGGTAAAAATGTTGTAAGATATCCGCTTACGGCCATATCACGCTGAAAACACCGGTTCTCGTCCGATCACCGAAGTTAAGCAACGTAGAGCCTGGTCAGTACTTAGATGGGTGACCACTTGGGAATACCAGGTGCTGTAAGCATCTAATTTTTCTTCTTTTTTTTTTTTTTTTTTTTTTTTTTAGCAAATGATGCGACAAATAGTAATAGGGTACTACTAGTGTTTGCGATTACTCAAGGCTGAAATAGTTGGCGGTAGATATAAATCATTACAACCTCGCGTCCTGGGAGTGGGTATTCGCTTTACGTTAAATTTTTATGCGGCACATTAAATTCCCAAATAAATTATGTTCTCTTTTTGTTTTTCAGTCTGTTTATTATTTAATCGCCTAAGATAGTAGAATTTATATTTATTTGGATGTGTGTGTGTTTTAATTCTCATGCAGTTTAAATATGTGTTTTGAAAGGGTAAATTTAATAAAAAGTGTAAAAAACAGTGTGATTAAAAAGCAGGTTTGAATGAATGATGAAAAGTAAATAGAATAAGGGAAGCAAACTAATGGTTTAATGGTAAAAATGTTGTAAGATATCCGACAACGGCCATATCACGCTGAAAACACCGGTTCTCGTCCGATCACCGAAGTTAAGCAACGGAGAGCCTGGTCAGTACTTAGATGGGTGACCACTTGGGAATACCAGGTGCTGTAAGCATCTAATTTTTCTTTTTTTTTTTTTTTTTTTTAGCAAATGATGCGACAAACAGTAATAGGGTACTACTAGTGTTTGCGATTACTCAAGGCTGAAATAGTTGGCGGTAGATATAAATCATTACAACCTCGCGTCCTGGGAGTGGGTATTCGCTTTACGTTAAATTTTTATGCGGCACATTAAATTCCCAAATAAATTATGTTCTCTTTTTGTTTTTCAGTCTGTTTATTATTTAATCGCCTAAGATAGTAGAATTTATATTTATTTGGATGTGTGTGTGTTTTAATTCTCATGCAGTTTAAATATGTGTTTTGAAAGGGTAAATTTTATAAAAAGTGTAAAAACAGTGTGATTAAAAAGCAGGTTTGAATGAATGATGAAAAGTAAATAGAATAAGGGAAGCAAACTAATGGTTTAATGGTAAAAATGTTGTAAGATATCCGCTTACGGTCATATCACGCTGAAAACACCGGTTCTCGTCCGATCACCGAAGTTAAGCAACGTAGAGCCTGGTCAGTACTTAGATGGGTGACCACTTGGGAATACCAGGTGCTGTAAGCATCTAATTTTTCTTCTTTTTTTTTTTTTTTTTTTTTTTTTTAGCAAATGATGCGACAAACAGTAATAGGGTACTACTAGTGTTTGCGATTACTCAAGGCTGAAATAGTTGGCGGTAGATATAAATCATTACAACCTCGCGTCCTGGGAGTGGGTATTCGCTTTACGTTAAATTTTTATGCGGCACATTAAATTCCCAAATAAATTATGTTCTCTTTTTGTTTTTCAGTCTGTTTATTATTTAATCGCCTAAGATAGTAGAATTTATATTTATTTGGATGTGTGTGTGTTTTAATTCTCATGCAGTTTAAATATGTGTTTTGAAAGGGTAAATTTAATAAAAAGTGTAAAAAACAGTGTGATTAAAAAGCAGGTTTGAATGAATGATGAAAAGTAAATAGAATAAAGGAAGCAAACTAATGGTTTAATGGTAAAAATGTTGTAAGATATCCGCTTACGGCCATATCACGCTGAAAACACCGGTTCTCGTCCGATCACCGAAGTTAAGCAACGTAGAGCCTGGTCAGTACTTAGATGGGTGACCACATGGGAATACCAGGTGCTGTAAGCATCTAATTTTTCTTCTTTTTTTTTTTTTTTTTTTTTTTTTAGCAAATGATGCGACAAACAGTAATAGGGTACTACTAGTGTTTGCGATTACTCAAGGCTGAAATAGTTGGCGGTAGATATAAATCATTACAACCTCGCGTCCTGGGAGTGGGTATTCGCTTTACGTTAAATTTTTATGCGGCACATTAAATTCCCAAATAAATTATGTTCTCTTTTTGTTTTTCAGTCTGTTTATTATTTAATCGCCTAAGATAGTAGAATTTATATTTATTTGGATGTGTGTGTGTTTTAATTCTCATGCAGTTTAAATATGTGTTTTGAAAGGGTAAATTTAATAAAAAGTGTAAAAAACAGTGTGATTAAAAAGCAGGTTTGAATGAATGATGAAAAGTAAATAGAATAAGGGAAGCAAACTAATGGTTTAATGGTAAAAATGTTGTAAGATATCCGCTTACGGCCATATCACGCTGAAAACACCGGTTCTCGTCCGATCACCGAAGTTAAGCAACGTAGAGCCTGGTCAGTACTTAGATGGTTGACCACTTGGGAATACCAGGTGCTGTAAGCATCTAATTTTTCTTTTTTTTTTTTTTTTTTTTTTTTTTTAGCAAATGATGCGACAAACAGTAATAGGGTACTACTAGTGTTTGCGATTACTCAAGGCTGAAATAGTTGGCGGTAGATATAAATCATTACAACCTCGCGTCCTGGGAGTGGGTATTCGCTTTACGTTAAATTTTTATGCGGCACATTAAATTCCCAAATAAATTATGTTCTCTTTTTGTTTTTCAGTCTGTTTATTATTTAATCGCCTAAGATAGTAGAATTTATATTTATTTGGATGTGTGTGTGTTTTAATTCTCATGCAGTTTAAATATGTGTTTTGAAAGGGTAAATTTAATAAAAAGTGTAAAAAACAGTGTGATTAAAAAGCAGGTTTGAATGAATGATGAAAAGTAAATAGAATAAGGGAAGCAAACTAATGGTTTAATGGTAAAAATGTTGTAAGATATCCGACAACGGCCATATCACGCTGAAAACACCGGTTCTCGTCCGATCACCGAAGTTAAGCAACGGAGAGCCTGGTCAGTACTTAGATGGGTGACCACTTGGGAATACCAGGTGCTGTAAGCATCTAATTTTTCTTTTTTTTTTTTTTTTTTTTTTTTTTTAGCAAATGATGCGACAAACAGTAATAGGGTACTACTAGTGTTTGCGATTACTCAAGGCTGAAATAGTTGGCGGTAGATATAAATCATTACAACCTCGCGTCCTGGGAGTGGGTATTCGCTTTACGTTAAATTTTTATGCGGCACATTAAATTCCCAAATAAATTATGTTCTCTTTTTGTTTTTCAGTCTGTTTATTATTTAATCGCCTAAGATAGTAGAATTTATATTTATTTGGATGTGTGTGTGTTTTAATTCTCATGCAGTTTAAATATGTGTTTTGAAAGGGTAAATTTTATAAAAAGTGTAAAAACAGTGTGATTAAAAAGCAGGTTTGAATGAATGATGAAAAGTAAATAGAATAAGGGAAGCAAACTAATGGTTTAATGGTAAAAATGTTGTAAGACATCCGCTTACGGCCATATCACGCTGAAAACACCGGTTCTCGTCCGATCACCGAAGTTAAGCAACGTAGAGCCTGGTCAGTACTTAGATGGGTGACCACTTGGGAATACCAGGTGCTGTAAGCATCTAATTTTTCTTCTTTTTTTTTTTTTTTTTTTTTTTTTTAGCAAATGATGCGACAAACAGTAATAGGGTACTACTAGTGTTTGCGATTACTCAAGGCTGAAATAGTTGGCGGTAGATATAAATCATTACAACCTCGCGTCCTGGGAGTGGGTATTCGCTTTACGTTAAATTTTTATGCGGCACATTAAATTCCCAAATAAATTATGTTCTCTTTTTGTTTTTCAGTCTGTTTATTATTTAATCGCCTAAGATAGTAGAATTTATATTTATTTGGATGTGTGTGTGTTTTAATTCTCATGCAGTTTAAATATGTGTTTTGAAAGGGTAAATTTAATAAAAAGTGTAAAAAACAGTGTGATTAAAAAGCAGGTTTGAATGAATGATGAAAAGTAAATAGAATAAGGGAAGCAAACTAATGGTTTAATGGTAAAAATGTTGTAAGATATCCGCTTACGGCCATATCACGCTGAAAACACCGGTTCTCGTCCGATCACCGAAGATAAGCAACGTAGAGCCTGGTCAGTACTTAGATGGGTGACCACTTGGGAATACCAGGTGCTGTAAGCATCTAATTTTTCTTCTTTTTTTTTTTTTTTTTTTTTTTTTTTCTTTAGCAAATGATGCGACAAACAGTAATAGGGTACTACTAGTGTTTGCGATTACTCAAGGCTGAAATAGTTGGCGGTAGATATAAATCATTACAACCTCGCGTCCTGGGAGTGGGTATTCGCTTTACGTTAAATTTTTATGCGGCACATTAAATTCCCAAATAAATTATGTTCTCTTTTTGTTTTTCAGTCTGTTTATTATTTAATCGCCTAAGATAGTAGAATTTATATTTATTTGGATGTGTGTGTGTTTTAATTCTCATGCAGTTTAAATATGTGTTTTGAAAGGGTAAATTTAATAAAAAGTGTAAAAAACAGTGTGATTAAAAAGCAGGTTTGAATGAATGATGAAAAGTAAATAGAATAAAGGAAGCAAACTAATGGTTTAATGGTAAAAATGTTGTAAGATATCCGCTTACGGCCATATCACGCTGAAAACACCGGTTCTCGTCCGATCACCGAAGTTAAGCAACGTAGAGCCTGGTCAGTACTTAGATGGGTGACCACATGGGAATACCAGGTGCTGTAAGCATCTAATTTTTCTTCTTTTTTTTTTTTTTTTTTTTTTTTTTAGCAAATGATGCGACAAACAGTAATAGGGTACTACTAGTGTTTGCGATTACTCAAGGCTGAAATAGTTGGCGGTAGATATAAATCATTACAACCTCGCGTCCTGGGAGTGGGTATTCGCTTTACGTTAAATTTTTATGCGGCACATTAAATTCCCAAATAAATTATGTTCTCTTTTTGTTTTTCAGTCTGTTTATTATTTAATCGCCTAAGATAGTAGAATTTATATTTATTTGGATGTGTGTGTGTTTTAATTCTCATGCAGTTTAAATATGTGTTTTGAAAGGGTAAATTTAATAAAAAGTGTAAAAAACAGTGTGATTAAAAAGCAGGTTTGAATGAATGATGAAAAGTAAATAGAATAAGGGAAGCAAACTAATGGTTTAATGGTAAAAATGTTGTAAGATATCCGCTTACGGCCATATCACGCTGAAAACACCGGTTCTCGTCCGATCACCGAAGTTAAGCAACGTAGAGCCTGGTCAGTACTTAGATGGGTGACCACTTGGGAATACCAGGTGCTGTAAGCATCTAATTTTTCTTCTTTTTTTTTTTTTTTTTTTTTTTTTTTTTTTTTTTTTAGCAAATGATGCGACAAACAGTAATAGGGTACTACTAGTGTTTGCGATTACTCAAGGCTGAAATAGTTGGCGGTAGATATAAATCATTACAACCTCGCGTCCTGGGAGTGGGTATTCGCTTTACGTTAAATTTTTATGCGGCACATTAAATTCCCAAATAAATTATGTTCTCTTTTTGTTTTTCAGTCTGTTTATTATTTAATCGCCTAAGATAGTAGAATTTATATTTATTTGGATGTGTGTGTGTTTTAATTCTCATGCAGTTTAAATATGTGTTTTGAAAGGGTAAATTTAATAAAAAGTGTAAAAAACAGTGTGATTAAAAAGCAGGTTTGAATGAATGATGAAAAGTAAATAGAATAAAGGAAGCAAACTAATGGTTTAATGGTAAAAATGTTGTAAGATATCCGCTTACGGCCATATCACGCTGAAAACACCGGTTCTCGTCCGATCACCGAAGTTAAGCAACGTAGAGCCTGGTCAGTACTTAGATGGGTGACCACTTGGGAATACCAGGTGCTGTAAGCATCTAATTTTTCTTCTTTTTTTTTTTTTTTTTTAGCAAATGATGCGACAAACAGTAATAGGGTACTACTAGTGTTTGCGATTACTCAAGGCTGAAATAGTTGGCGGTAGATATAAATCATTACAACCTCGCGTCCTGGGAGTGGGTATTCGCTTTACGTTAAATTTTTATGCGGCACATTAAATTCCCAAATAAATTATGTTCTCTTTTTGTTTTTCAGTCTGTTTATTATTTAATCGCCTAAGATAGTAGAATTTATATTTATTTGGATGTGTGTGTGTTTTAATTCTCATGCAGTTTAAATATGTGTTTTGAAAGGGTAAATTTAATAAAAAGTGTAAAAAACAGTGTGATTAAAAAGCAGGTTTGAATGAATGATGAAAAGTAAATAGAATAAGGGAAGCAAACTAATGGTTTAATGGTAAAAATGTTGTAAGATATCCGCTTACGGCCATATCACGCTGAAAACACCGGTTCTCGTCCGATCACCGAAGTTAAGCAACGTAGAGCCTGGTCAGTACTTAGATGGTTGACCACTTGGGAATACCAGGTGCTGTAAGCATCTAATTTTTCTTCTTTTTTTTTTTTTTTTTTTTTTTTTTAGCAAATGATGCGACAAACAGTAATAGGGTACTACTAGTGTTTGCGATTACTCAAGGCTGAAATAGTTGGCGGTAGATATAAATCATTACAACCTCGCGTCCTGGGAGTGGGTATTCGCTTTACGTTAAATTTTTATGCGGCACATTAAATTCCCAAATAAATTATGTTCTCTTTTTGTTTTTCAGTCTGTTTATTATTTAATCGCCTAAGATAGTAGAATTTATATTTATTTGGATGTGTGTGTGTTTTAATTCTCATGCAGTTTAAATATGTGTTTTGAAAGGGTAAATTTAATAAAAAGTGTAAAAAACAGTGTGATTAAAAAGCAGGTTTGAATGAATGATGAAAAGTAAATAGAATAAGGGAAGCAAACTAATGGTTTAATGGTAAAAATGTTGTAAGATATCCGCTTACGGCCATATCACGCTGAAAACACCGGTTCTCGTCCGATCACCGAAGTTAAGCAACGTAGAGCCTGGTCAGTACTTAGATGGTTGACCACTTGGGAATACCAGGTGCTGTAAGCATCTAATTTTTCTTCTTTTTTTTTTTTTTTTTTTTTTTTTAGCAAATGATGCGACAAACAGTAATAGGGTACTACTAGTGTTTGCGATTACTCAAGGCTGAAATAGTTGGCGGTAGATATAAATCATTACAACCTCGCGTCCTGGGAGTGGGTATTCGCTTTACGTTAAATTTTTATGCGGCACATTAAATTCCCAAATAAATTATGTTCTCTTTTTGTTTTTCAGTCTGTTTATTATTTAATCGCCTAAGATAGTAGAATTTATATTTATTTGGATGTGTGTGTGTTTTAATTCTCATGCAGTTTAAATATGTGTTTTGAAAGGGTAAATTTAATAAAAAGTGTAAAAAACAGTGTGATTAAAAAGCAGGTTTGAATGAATGATGAAAAGTAAATAGAATAAAGGAAGCAAACTAATGGTTTAATGGTAAAAATGTTGTAAGATATCCGCTTACGGCCATATCACGCTGAAAACACCGGTTCTCGTCCGATCACCGAAGTTAAGCAACGTAGAGCCTGGTCAGTACTTAGATGGGTGACCACATGGGAATACCAGGTGCTGTAAGCATCTAATTTTTCTTCTTTTTTTTTTTTTTTTTTTTTTTTTTAGCAAATGATGCGACAAACAGTAATAGGGTACTACTAGTGTTTGCGATTACTCAAGGCTGAAATAGTTGGCGGTAGATATAAATCATTACAACCTCGCGTCCTGGGAGTGGGTATTCGCTTTACGTTAAATTTTTATGCGGCACATTAAATTCCCAAATAAATTATGTTCTCTTTTTGTTTTTCAGTCTGTTTATTATTTAATCGCCTAAGATAGTAGAATTTATATTTATTTGGATGTGTGTGTGTTTTAATTCTCATGCAGTTTAAATATGTGTTTTGAAAGGGTAAATTTAATAAACAAGTGTAAAAAACAGTGTGATTAAAAAGCAGGTTTGAATGAATGATGAAAAGTAAATAGAATAAAGGAAGCAAACTAATGGTTTAATGGTAAAAATGTTGTAAGATATCCGCTTACGGCCATATCACGCTGAAAACACCGGTTCTCGTCCGATCACCGAAGTTAAGCAACGTAGAGCCTGGTCAGTACTTAGATGGGTGACCACTTGGGAATACCAGGTGCTGTAAGCATCTAATTTTTCTTCTTTTTTTTTTTTTTTTTTTTTTTTTTAGCAAATGATGCGACAAACAGTAATAGGGTACTACTAGTGTTTGCGATTACTCAAGGCTGAAATAGTTGGCGGTAGATATAAATCATTACAACCTCGCGTCCTGGGAGTGGGTATTCGCTTTACGTTAAATTTTTATGCGGCACATTAAATTCCCAAATAAATTATGTTCTCTTTTTGTTTTTCAGTCTGTTTATTATTTAATCGCCTAAGATAGTAGAATTTATATTTATTTGGATGTGTGTGTGTTTTAATTCTCATGCAGTTTAAATATGTGTTTTGAAAGGGTAAATTTAATAAAAAGTGTAAAAAACAGTGTGATTAAAAAGCAGGTTTGAATGAATGATGAAAAGTAAATAGAATAAGGGAAGCAAACTAATGGTTTAATGGTAAAAATGTTGTAAGATATCCGCTTACGGCCATATCACGCTGAAAACACCGGTTCTCGTCCGATCACCGAAGTTAAGCAACGTAGAGCCTGGTCAGTACTTAGATGGTTGACCACTTGGGAATACCAGGTGCTGTAAGCATCTAATTTTTCTTCTTTTTTTTTTTTTTTTTTTTTTTTTAGCAAATGATGCGACAAACAGTAATAGGGTACTACTAGTGTTTGCGATTACTCAAGGCTGAAATAGTTGGCGGTAGATATAAATCATTACAACCTCGCGTCCTGGGAGTGGGTATTCGCTTTACGTTAAATTTTTATGCGGCACATTAAATTCCCAAATAAATTATGTTCTCTTTTTGTTTTTCAGTCTGTTTATTATTTAATCGCCTAAGATAGTAGAATTTATATTTATTTGGATGTGTGTGTGTTTTAATTCTCATGCAGTTTAAATATGTGTTTTGAAAGGGTAAATTTAATAAAAAGTGTAAAAAACAGTGTGATTAAAAAGCAGGTTTGAATGAATGATGAAAAGTAAATAGAATAAGGGAAGCAAACTAATGGTTTAATGGTAAAAATGTTGTAAGATATCCGCTTACGGCCATATCACGCTGAAAACACCGGTTCTCGTCCGATCACCGAAGTTAAGCAACGTAGAGCCTGGTCAGTACTTAGATGGTTGACCACTTGGGAATACCAGGTGCTGTAAGCATCTAATTTTTCTTCTTTTTTTTTTTTTTTTTTTTTTTTTTTAGCAAATGATGCGACAAACAGTAATAGGGTACTACTAGTGTTTGCGATTACTCAAGGCTGAAATAGTTGGCGGTAGATATGAATCATTACAACCTCGCGTCCTGGGAGTGGGTATTCGCTTTACGTTAAATTTTTATGCGGCACATTAAATTCCCAAATAAATTATGTTCTCTTTTTGTTTTTCAGTCTGTTTATTATTTAATCGCCTAAGATAGTAGAATTTATATTTATTTGGATGTGTGTGTGTTTTAATTCTCATGCAGTTTAAATATGTGTTTTGAAAGGGTAAATTTTATAAAAAGTGTAAAAACAGTGTGATTAAAAAGCAGGTTTGAATGAATGATGAAAAGTAAATAGAATAAGGGAAGCAAACTAATGGTTTAATGGTAAAAATGTTGTAAGATATCCGCTTACGGCCATATCACGCTGAAAACACCGGTTCTCGTCCGATCACCGAAGTTAAGCAACGTAGAGCCTGGTCAGTACTTAGATGGGTGACCACCTGGGAATACCAGGTGCTGTAAGCATCTAATTTTTCTTCTTTTTTTTTTTTTAGCAAATGATGCGACAAACAGTAATAGGGTACTACTAGTGTTTGCGATTACTCAAGGCTGAAATAGTTGGCGGTAGATATAAATCATTACAACCTCGCGTCCTGGGAGTGGGTATTCGCTTTACGTTAAATTTTTATGCGGCACATTAAATTCCCAAATAAATTATGTTCTCTTTTTGTTTTTCAGTCTGTTTATTATTTAATCGCCTAAGATAGTAGAATTTATATTTATTTGGATGTGTGTGTGTTTTAATTCTCATGCAGTTTAAATATGTGTTTTGAAAGGGTAAATTTTATAAAAAGTGTAAAAACAGTGTGATTAAAAAGCAGGTTTGAATGAATGATGAAAAGTAAATAGAATAAGGGAAGCAAACTAATGGTTTAATGGTAAAAATGTTGTAAGATATCCGCTTACGGCCATATCACGCTGAAAACACCGGTTCTCGTCCGATCACCGAAGTTAAGCAACGTAGAGCCTGGTCAGTACTTAGATGGGTGACCACTTGGGAATACCAGGTGCTGTAAGCATCTAATTTTTCTTCTTTTTTTTTTTTTTTTTTTTTTTTTTTTTTTTTTTTTTTTTTTTTTTTTTTTTTTTTTTTTTTTAGCAAATGATGCGACAAACAGTAATAGGGTACTACTAGTGTTTGCGATTACTCAAGGCTGAAATAGTTGGCGGTAGATATAAATCATTACAACCTCGCGTCCTGGGAGTGGGTATTCGCTTTACGTTAAATTTTTATGCGGCACATTAAATTCCCAAATAAATTATGTTCTCTTTTTGTTTTTCAGTCTGTTTATTATTTAATCGCCTAAGATAGTAGAATTTATATTTATTTGGATGTGTGTGTGTTTTAATTCTCATGCAGTTTAAATATGTGTTTTGAAAGGGTAAATTTTATAAAAAGTGTAAAAAACAGTGTGATTAAAAAGCAGGTTTGAATGAATGATGAAAAGTAAATAGAATAAGGGAAGCAAACTAATGGTTTAATGGTAAAAATGTTGTAAGATATCCGCTTACGGCCATATCACGCTGAAAACACCGGTTCTCGTCCGATCACCGAAGTTAAGCAACGTAGAGCCTGGTCAGTACTTAGATGGGTGACCACTTGGGAATACCAGGTGCTGTAAGCATCTAATTTTTCTTCTTTTTTTTTTTTTTTTTTTTTTTTTTTTAGCAAATGATGCGACAAACAGTAATAGGGTACTACTAGTGTTTGCGATTACTCAAGGCTGAAATAGTTGGCGGTAGATATAAATCATTACAACCTCGCGTCCTGGGAGTGGGTATTCGCTTTACGTTAAATTTTTATGCGGCACATTAAATTCCCAAATAAATTATGTTCTCTTTTTGTTTTTCAGTCTGTTTATTATTTAATCGCCTAAGATAGTAGAATTTATATTTATTTGGATGTGTGTGTGTTTTAATTCTCATGCAGTTTAAATATGTGTTTTGAAAGGGTAAATTTAATAAAAAGTGTAAAAAACAGTGTGATTAAAAAGCAGGTTTGAATGAATGATGAAAAGTAAATAGAATAAGGGAAGCAAACTAATGGTTTAATGGTAAAAATGTTGTAAGATATCCGCTTACGGCCATATCACGCTGAAAACACCGGTTCTCGTCCGATCACCGAAGTTAAGCAACGTAGAGCCTGGTCAGTACTTAGATGGGTGACCACTTGGGAATACCAGGTGCTGTAAGCATCTAATTTTTCTTCTTTTTTTTTTTTTTTTTTTTTTTTTTTTTTTTAGCAAATGATGCGACAAACAGTAATAGGGTACTACTAGTGTTTGCGATTACTCAAGGCTGAAATAGTTGGCGGTAGATATAAATCATTACAACCTCGCGTCCTGGGAGTGGGTATTCGCTTTACGTTAAATTTTTATGCGGCACATTAAATTCCCAAATAAATTATGTTCTCTTTTTGTTTTTCAGTCTGTTTATTATTTAATCGCCTAAGATAGTAGAATTTATATTTATTTGGATGTGTGTGTGTTTTAATTCTCATGCAGTTTAAATATGTGTTTTGAAAGGGTAAATTTAATAAAAAGTGTAAAAAACAGTGTGATTAAAAAGCAGGTTTGAATGAATGATGAAAAGTAAATAGAATAAGGGAAGCAAATTAATGGTTTAATGGTAAAAATGTTGTAAGATATCCGCTTACGGCCATATCACGCTGAAAACACCGGTTCTCGTCCGATCACCGAAGTTAAGCAACGTAGAGCCTGGTCAGTACTTAGATGGGTGACCACTTGGGAATACCAGGTGCTGTAAGCATCTAATTTTTCTTCTTTTTTTTTTTTTTTTTTTTTTTTTTAGCAAATGATGCGACAAACAGTAATAGGGTACTACTAGTGTTTGCGATTACTCAAGGCTGAAATAGTTGGCGGTAGATATAAATCATTACAACCTCGCGTCCTGGGAGTGGGTATTCGCTTTACGTTAAATTTTTATGCGGCACATTAAATTCCCAAATAAATTATGTTCTCTTTTTGTTTTTCAGTCTGTTTATTATTTAATCGCCTAAGATAGTAGAATTTATATTTATTTGGATGTGTGTGTGTTTTAATTCTCATGCAGTTTAAATATGTGTTTTGAAAGGGTAAATTTAATAAAAAGTGTAAAAAACAGTGTGATTAAAAAGCAGGTTTGAATGAATGATGAAAAGTAAATAGAATAAGGGAAGCAAACTAATGGTTTAATGGTAAAAATGTTGTAAGATATCCGCTTACGGCCATATCACGCTGAAAACACCGGTTCTCGTCCGATCACCGAAGTTAAGCAACGTAGAGCCTGGTCAGTACTTAGATGGGTGACCACTTGGGAATACCAGGTGCTGTAAGCATCTAATTTTTCTTCTTTTTTTTTTTTTTTTTTTTTTTTTTTTAGCAAATGATGCGACAAACAGTAATAGGGTACTACTAGTGTTTGCGATTACTCAAGGCTGAAATAGTTGGCGGTAGATATAAATCATTACAACCTCGCGTCCTGGGAGTGGGTATTCGCTTTACGTTAAATTTTTATGCGGCACATTAAATTCCCAAATAAATTATGTTCTCTTTTTGTTTTTCAGTCTGTTTATTATTTAATCGCCTAAGATAGTAGAATTTATATTTATTTGGATGTGTGTGTGTTTTAATTCTCATGCAGTTTAAATATGTGTTTTGAAAGGGTAAATTTAATAAAAAGTGTAAAAAACAGTGTGATTAAAAAGCAGGTTTGAATGAATGATGAAAAGTAAATAGAATAAGGGAAGCAAACTAATGGTTTAATGGTAAAAATGTTGTAAGATATCCGCTTACGGCCATATCACGCTGAAAACACCGGTTCTCGTCCGATCACCGAAGTTAAGCAACGTAGAGCCTGGTCAGTACTTAGATGGGTGACCACTTGGGAATACCAGGTGCTGTAAGCATCTAATTTTTCTTCTTTTTTTTTTTTTTTTTTTTTTTTTTTTTTAGCAAATGATGCGACAAACAGTAATAGGGTACTACTAGTGTTTGCGATTACTCAAGGCTGAAATAGTTGGCGGTAGATATAAATCATTACAACCTCGCGTCCTGGGAGTGGGTATTCGCTTTACGTTAAATTTTTATGCGGCACATTAAATTCCCAAATAAATTATGTTCTCTTTTTGTTTTTCAGTCTGTTTATTATTTAATCGCCTAAGATAGTAGAATTTATATTTATTTGGATGTGTGTGTGTTTTAATTCTCATGCAGTTTAAATATGTGTTTTGAAAGGGTAAATTTTATAAAAAGTGTAAAAAACAGTGTGATTAAAAAGCAGGTTTGAATGAATGATGAAAAGTAAATAGAATAAGGGAAGCAAACTAATGGTTTAATGGTAAAAATGTTGTAAGATATCCGCTTACGGCCATATCACGCTGAAAACACCGGTTCTCGTCCGATCACCGAAGTTAAGCAACGTAGAGCCTGGTCAGTACTTAGATGGGTGACCACTTGGGAATACCAGGTGCTGTAAGCATCTAATTTTTCTTCTTTTTTTTTTTTTTTTTTTTAGCAAATGATGCGACAAACAGTAATAGGGTACTACTAGTGTTTGCGATTACTCAAGGCTGAAATAGTTGGCGGTAGATATAAATCATTACAACCTCGCGTCCTGGGAGTGGGTATTCGCTTTACGTTAAATTTTTATGCGGCACATTAAATTCCCAAATAAATTATGTTCTCTTTTTGTTTTTCAGTCTGTTTATTATTTAATCGCCTAAGATAGTAGAATTTATATTTATTTGGATGTGTGTGTGTTTTAATTCTCATGCAGTTTAAATATGTGTTTTGAAAGGGTAAATTTAATAAAAAGTGTAAAAAACAGTGTGATTAAAAAGCAGGTTTGAATGAATGATGAAAAGTAAATAGAATAAGGGAAGCAAACTAATGGTTTAATGGTAAAAATGTTGTAAGATATCCGCTTACGGCCATATCACGCTGAAAACACCGGTTCTCGTCCGATCACCGAAGTTAAGCAGCGTAGAGCCTGGTCAGTACTTAGATGGGTGACCACTTGGGAATACCAGGTGCTGTAAGCATCTAATTTTTCTTCTTTTTTTTTTTTTTTTTTTTTTTTTTTTAGCAAATGATGCGACAAACAGTAATAGGGTACTACTAGTGTTTGCGATTACTCAAGGCTGAAATAGTTGGCGGTAGATATAAATCATTACAACCTCGCGTCCTGGGAGTGGGTATTCGCTTTACGTTAAATTTTTATGCGGCACATTAAATTCCCAAATAAATTATGTTCTCTTTTTGTTTTTCAGTCTGTTTATTATTTAATCGCCTAAGATAGTAGAATTTATATTTATTTGGATGTGTGTGTGTTTTAATTCTCATGCAGTTTAAATATGTGTTTTGAAAGGGTAAATTTTATAAAAAGTGTAAAAAACAGTGTGATTAAAAAGCAGGTTTGAATGAATGATGAAAAGTAAATAGAATAAGGGAAGCAAACTAATGGTTTAATGGTAAAAATGTTGTAAGATATCCGCTTACGGCCATATCACGCTGAAAACACCGGTTCTCGTCCGATCACCGAAGTTAAGCAACGTAGAGCCTGGTCAGTACTTAGATGGGTGACCACTTGGGAATACCAGGTGCTGTAAGCATCTAATTTTTCTTCTTTTTTTTTTTTTTTTTTTTTTTTTTTTAGCAAATGATGCGACAAACAGTAATAGGGTACTACTAGTGTTTGCGATTACTCAAGGCTGAAATAGTTGGCGGTAGATATAAATCATTACAACCTCGCGTCCTGGGAGTGGGTATTCGCTTTACGTTAAATTTTTATGCGGCACATTAAATTCCCAAATAAATTATGTTCTCTTTTTGTTTTTCAGTCTGTTTATTATTTAATCGCCTAAGATAGTAGAATTTATATTTATTTGGATGTGTGTGTGTTTTAATTCTCATGCAGTTTAAATATGTGTTTTGAAAGGGTAAATTTAATAAAAAGTGTAAAAAACAGTGTGATTAAAAAGCAGGTTTGAATGAATGATGAAAAGTAAATAGAATAAGGGAAGCAAACTAATGGTTTAATGGTAAAAATGTTGTAAGATATCCGCTTACGGCCATATCACGCTGAAAACACCGGTTCTCGTCCGATCACCGAAGTTAAGCAACGTAGAGCCTGGTCAGTACTTAGATGGGTGACCACTTGGGAATACCAGGTGCTGTAAGCATCTAATTTTTCTTCTTTTTTTTTTTTTTTTTTTTTTTTTTTTTTTTAGCAAATGATGCGACAAACAGTAATAGGGTACTACTAGTGTTTGCGATTACTCAAGGCTGAAATAGTTGGCGGTAGATATAAATCATTACAACCTCGCGTCCTGGGAGTGGGTATTCGCTTTACGTTAAATTTTTATGCGGCACATTAAATTCCCAAATAAATTATGTTCTCTTTTTGTTTTTCAGTCTGTTTATTATTTAATCGCCTAAGATAGTAGAATTTATATTTATTTGGATGTGTGTGTGTTTTAATTCTCATGCAGTTTAAATATGTGTTTTGAAAGGGTAAATTTAATAAAAAGTGTAAAAAACAGTGTGATTAAAAAGCAGGTTTGAATGAATGATGAAAAGTAAATAGAATAAGGGAAGCAAATTAATGGTTTAATGGTAAAAATGTTGTAAGATATCCGCTTACGGCCATATCACGCTGAAAACACCGGTTCTCGTCCGATCACCGAAGTTAAGCAACGTAGAGCCTGGTCAGTACTTAGATGGGTGACCACTTGGGAATACCAGGTGCTGTAAGCATCTAATTTTTCTTCTTTTTTTTTTTTTTTTTTTTTTTTTTAGCAAATGATGCGACAAACAGTAATAGGGTACTACTAGTGTTTGCGATTACTCAAGGCTGAAATAGTTGGCGGTAGATATAAATCATTACAACCTCGCGTCCTGGGAGTGGGTATTCGCTTTACGTTAAATTTTTATGCGGCACATTAAATTCCCAAATAAATTATGTTCTCTTTTTGTTTTTCAGTCTGTTTATTATTTAATCGCCTAAGATAGTAGAATTTATATTTATTTGGATGTGTGTGTGTTTTAATTCTCATGCAGTTTAAATATGTGTTTTGAAAGGGTAAATTTAATAAAAAGTGTAAAAAACAGTGTGATTAAAAAGCAGGTTTGAATGAATGATGAAAAGTAAATAGAATAAGGGAAGCAAACTAATGGTTTAATGGTAAAAATGTTGTAAGATATCCGCTTACGGCCATATCACGCTGAAAACACCGGTTCTCGTCCGATCACCGAAGTTAAGCAACGTAGAGCCTGGTCAGTACTTAGATGGGTGACCACTTGGGAATACCAGGTGCTGTAAGCATCTAATTTTTCTTCTTTTTTTTTTTTTTTTTTTTTTTTTTTTAGCAAATGATGCGACAAACAGTAATAGGGTACTACTAGTGTTTGCGATTACTCAAGGCTGAAATAGTTGGCGGTAGATATAAATCATTACAACCTCGCGTCCTGGGAGTGGGTATTCGCTTTACGTTAAATTTTTATGCGGCACATTAAATTCCCAAATAAATTATGTTCTCTTTTTGTTTTTCAGTCTGTTTATTATTTAATCGCCTAAGATAGTAGAATTTATATTTATTTGGATGTGTGTGTGTTTTAATTCTCATGCAGTTTAAATATGTGTTTTGAAAGGGTAAATTTAATAAAAAGTGTAAAAAACAGTGTGATTAAAAAGCAGGTTTGAATGAATGATGAAAAGTAAATAGAATAAGGGAAGCAAACTAATGGTTTAATGGTAAAAATGTTGTAAGATATCCGCTTACGGCCATATCACGCTGAAAACACCGGTTCTCGTCCGATCACCGAAGTTAAGCAACGTAGAGCCTGGTCAGTACTTAGATGGGTGACCACTTGGGAATACCAGGTGCTGTAAGCATCTAATTTTTCTTCTTTTTTTTTTTTTTTTTTTTTTTTTTTTTAGCAAATGATGCGACAAACAGTAATAGGGTACTACTAGTGTTTGCGATTACTCAAGGCTGAAATAGTTGGCGGTAGATATAAATCATTACAACCTCGCGTCCTGGGAGTGGGTATTCGCTTTACGTTAAATTTTTATGCGGCACATTAAATTCCCAAATAAATTATGTTCTCTTTTTGTTTTTCAGTCTGTTTATTATTTAATCGCCTAAGATAGTAGAATTTATATTTATTTGGATGTGTGTGTGTTTTAATTCTCATGCAGTTTAAATATGTGTTTTGAAAGGGTAAATTTTATAAAAAGTGTAAAAAACAGTGTGATTAAAAAGCAGGTTTGAATGAATGATGAAAAGTAAATAGAATAAGGGAAGCAAACTAATGGTTTAATGGTAAAAATGTTGTAAGATATCCGCTTACGGCCATATCACGCTGAAAACACCGGTTCTCGTCCGATCACCGAAGTTAAGCAACGTAGAGCCTGGTCAGTACTTAGATGGGTGACCACTTGGGAATACCAGGTGCTGTAAGCATCTAATTTTTCTTCTTTTTTTTTTTTTTTTTTTTAGCAAATGATGCGACAAACAGTAATAGGGTACTACTAGTGTTTGCGATTACTCAAGGCTGAAATAGTTGGCGGTAGATATAAATCATTACAACCTCGCGTCCTGGGAGTGGGTATTCGCTTTACGTTAAATTTTTATGCGGCACATTAAATTCCCAAATAAATTATGTTCTCTTTTTGTTTTTCAGTCTGTTTATTATTTAATCGCCTAAGATAGTAGAATTTATATTTATTTGGATGTGTGTGTGTTTTAATTCTCATGCAGTTTAAATATGTGTTTTGAAAGGGTAAATTTAATAAAAAGTGTAAAAAACAGTGTGATTAAAAAGCAGGTTTGAATGAATGATGAAAAGTAAATAGAATAAGGGAAGCAAACTAATGGTTTAATGGTAAAAATGTTGTAAGATATCCGCTTACGGCCATATCACGCTGAAAACACCGGTTCTCGTCCGATCACCGAAGTTAAGCAGCGTAGAGCCTGGTCAGTACTTAGATGGGTGACCACTTGGGAATACCAGGTGCTGTAAGCATCTAATTTTTCTTCTTTTTTTTTTTTTTTTTTTTTTTTTTTTAGCAAATGATGCGACAAACAGTAATAGGGTACTACTAGTGTTTGCGATTACTCAAGGCTGAAATAGTTGGCGGTAGATATAAATCATTACAACCTCGCGTCCTGGGAGTGGGTATTCGCTTTACGTTAAATTTTTATGCGGCACATTAAATTCCCAAATAAATTATGTTCTCTTTTTGTTTTTCAGTCTGTTTATTATTTAATCGCCTAAGATAGTAGAATTTATATTTATTTGGATGTGTGTGTGTTTTAATTCTCATGCAGTTTAAATATGTGTTTTGAAAGGGTAAATTTAATAAAAAGTGTAAAAAACAGTGTGATTAAAAAGCAGGTTTGAATGAATGATGAAAAGTAAATAGAATAAGGGAAGCAAACTAATGGTTTAATGGTAAAAATGTTGTAAGATATCCGCTTACGGCCATATCACGCTGAAAACACCGGTTCTCGTCCGATCACCGAAGTTAAGCAACGTAGAGCCTGGTCAGTACTTAGATGGGTGACCACTTGGGAATACCAGGTGCTGTAAGCATCTAATTTTTCTTCTTTTTTTTTTTTTTTTTTTTTTTTTTTTTTTAGCAAATGATGCGACAAACAGTAATAGGGTACTACTAGTGTTTGCGATTACTCAAGGCTGAAATAGTTGGCGGTAGATATAAATCATTACAACCTCGCGTCCTGGGAGTGGGTATTCGCTTTACGTTAAATTTTTATGCGGCACATTAAATTCCCAAATAAATTATGTTCTCTTTTTGTTTTTCAGTCTGTTTATTATTTAATCGCCTAAGATAGTAGAATTTATATTTATTTGGATGTGTGTGTGTTTTAATTCTCATGCAGTTTAAATATGTGTTTTGAAAGGGTAAATTTTATAAAAAGTGTAAAAAACAGTGTGATTAAAAAGCAGGTTTGAATGAATGATGAAAAGTAAATAGAATAAGGGAAGCAAACTAATGGTTTAATGGTAAAAATGTTGTAAGATATCCGCTTACGGCCATATCACGCTGAAAACACCGGTTCTCGTCCGATCACCGAAGTTAAGCAACGTAGAGCCTGGTCAGTACTTAGATGGGTGACCACTTGGGAATACCAGGTGCTGTAAGCATCTAATTTTTCTTCTTTTTTTTTTTTTTTTTTTTTTTTTTTTAGCAAATGATGCGACAAACAGTAATAGGGTACTACTAGTGTTTGCGATTACTCAAGGCTGAAATAGTTGGCGGTAGATATAAATCATTACAACCTCGCGTCCTGGGAGTGGGTATTCGCTTTACGTTAAATTTTTATGCGGCACATTAAATTCCCAAATAAATTATGTTCTCTTTTTGTTTTTCAGTCTGTTTATTATTTAATCGCCTAAGATAGTAGAATTTATATTTATTTGGATGTGTGTGTGTTTTAATTCTCATGCAGTTTAAATATGTGTTTTGAAAGGGTAAATTTTATAAAAAGTGTAAAAACAGTGTGATTAAAAAGCAGGTTTGAATGAATGATGAAAAGTAAATAGAATAAGGGAAGCAAACTAATGGTTTAATGGTAAAAATGTTGTAAGATATCCGCTTACGGCCATATCACGCTGAAAACACCGGTTCTCGTCCGATCACCGAAGTTAAGCAACGTAGAGCCTGGTCAGTACTTAGATGGGTGACCACTTGGGAATACCAGGTGCTGTAAGCATCTAATTTTTCTTCTTTTTTTTTTTTTTTTTTTTAGCAAATGATGCGACAAACAGTAATAGGGTACTACTAGTGTTT
The DNA here is from genome assembly GCA_963556195.1 of Sepiola atlantica. Taxonomy (NCBI): domain Eukaryota; kingdom Metazoa; phylum Mollusca; class Cephalopoda; order Sepiida; family Sepiolidae; genus Sepiola; species Sepiola atlantica. Next base: position 1,042,849 of record CAUVYP010000426.1, on the reverse strand, counting down.
GCGATTACTCAAGGCTGAAATAGTTGGCGGTAGATATAAATCATTACAACCTCGCGTCCTGGGAGTGGGTATTCGCTTTACGTTAAATTTTTATGCGGCACATTAAATTCCCAAATAAATTATGTTCTCTTTTTGTTTTTCAGTCTGTTTATTATTTAATCGCCTAAGATAGTAGAATTTATATTTATTTGGATGTGTGTGTGTTTTAATTCTCATGCAGTTTAAATATGTGTTTTGAAAGGGTAAATTTAATAAAAAGTGTAAAAAACAGTGTGATTAAAAAGCAGGTTTGAATGAATGATGAAAAGTAAATAGAATAAGGGAAGCAAACTAATGGTTTAATGGTAAAAATGTTGTAAGATATCCGCTTACGGCCATATCACGCTGAAAACACCGGTTCTCGTCCGATCACCGAAGTTAAGCAACGTAGAGCCTGGTCAGTACTTAGATGGGTGACCACTTGGGAATACCAGGTGCTGTAAGCATCTAATTTTTCTTCTTTTTTTTTTTTTTTTTTTAGCAAATGATGCGACAAACAGTAATAGGGTACTACTAGTGTTTGCGATTACTCAAGGCTGAAATAGTTGGCGGTAGATATAAATCATTACAACCTCGCGTCCTGGGAGTGGGTATTCGCTTTACGTTAAATTTTTATGCGGCACATTAAATTCCCAAATAAATTATGTTCTCTTTTTGTTTTTCAGTCTGTTTATTATTTAATCGCCTAAGATAGTAGAATTTATATTTATTTGGATGTGTGTGTGTTTTAATTCTCATGCAGTTTAAATATGTGTTTTGAAAGGGTAAATTTAATAAAAAGTGTAAAAAACAGTGTGATTAAAAAGCAGGTTTGAATGAATGATGAAAAGTAAATAGAATAAGGGAAGCAAACTAATGGTTTAATGGTAAAAATGTTGTAAGATATCCGCTTACGGCCATATCACGCTGAAAACACCGGTTCTCGTCCGATCACCGAAGTTAAGCAACGTAGAGCCTGGTCAGTACTTAGATGGGTGACCACTTGGGAATACCAGGTGCTGTAAGCATCTAATTTTTCTTCTTTTTTTTTTTTTTTTTTTTTTTTTTAGCAAATGATGCGACAAACAGTAATAGGGTACTACTAGTGTTTGCGATTACTCAAGGCTGAAATAGTTGGCGGTAGATATAAATCATTACAACCTCGCGTCCTGGGAGTGGGTATTCGCTTTACGTTAAATTTTTATGCGGCACATTAAATTCCCAAATAAATTATGTTCTCTTTTTGTTTTTCAGTCTGTTTATTATTTAATCGCCTAAGATAGTAGAATTTATATTTATTTGGATGTGTGTGTGTTTTAATTCTCATGCAGTTTAAATATGTGTTTTGAAAGGGTAAATTTTATAAAAAGTGTAAAAACAGTGTGATTAAAAAGCAGGTTTGAATGAATGATGAAAAGTAAATAGAATAAGGGAAGCAAACTAATGGTTTAATGGTAAAAATGTTGTAAGATATCCGCTTACGGCCATATCACGCTGAAAACACCGGTTCTCGTCCGATCACCGAAGTTAAGCAACGTAGAGCCTGGTCAGTACTTAGATGGGTGACCACTTGGGAATACCAGGTGCTGTAAGCATCTAATTTTTCTTCTTTTTTTTTTTTTTTTTTTTTTTTTTTAGCAAATGATGCGACAAACAGTAATAGGGTACTACTAGTGTTTGCGATTACTCAAGGCTGAAATAGTTGGCGGTAGATATAAATCATTACAACCTCGCGTCCTGGGAGTGGGTATTCGCTTTACGTTAAATTTTTATGCGGCACATTAAATTCCCAAATAAATTATGTTCTCTTTTTGTTTTTCAGTCTGTTTATTATTTAATCGCCTAAGATAGTAGAATTTATATTTATTTGGATGTGTGTGTGTTTTAATTCTCATGCAGTTTAAATATGTGTTTTGAAAGGGTAAATTTAATAAAAAGTGTAAAAAACAGTGTGATTAAAAAGCAGGTTTGAATGAATGATGAAAAGTAAATAGAATAAGGGAAGCAAACTAATGGTTTAATGGTAAAAATGTTGTAAGATATCCGCTTACGGCCATATCACGCTGAAAACACCGGTTCTCGTCCGATCACCGAAGTTAAGCAACGTAGAGCCTGGTCAGTACTTAGATGGGTGACCACTTGGGAATACCAGGTGCTGTAAGCATCTAATTTTTCTTCTTTTTTTTTTTTTTTTTTTTTTTTTTTTAGCAAATGATGCGACAAACAGTAATAGGGTACTACTAGTGTTTGCGATTACTCAAGGCTGAAATAGTTGGCGGTAGATATAAATCATTACAACCTCGCGTCCTGGGAGTGGGTATTCGCTTTACGTTAAATTTTTATGCGGCACATTAAATTCCCAAATAAATTATGTTCTCTTTTTGTTTTTCAGTCTGTTTATTATTTAATCGCCTAAGATAGTAGAATTTATATTTATTTGGATGTGTGTGTGTTTTAATTCTCATGCAGTTTAAATATGTGTTTTGAAAGGGTAAATTTAATAAAAAGTGTAAAAAACAGTGTGATTAAAAAGCAGGTTTGAATGAATGATTAAAAGTAAATAGAATAAGGGAAGCAAACTAATGGTTTAATGGTAAAAATGTTGTAAGATATCCGACTACGGCCATATCACGCTGAAAACACCGGTTCTCGTCCGATCACCGAAGTTAAGCAACGTAGAGCCTGGTCAGTACTTAGATGGGTGACCACTTGGGAATACCAGGTGCTGTAAGCATCTAATTTTTCTTCTTTTTTTTTTTTTTTTTTTTTTTTTTTATTTTTTTTTTTAGCAAATGATGCGACAAACAGTAATAGGGTACTACTAGTGTTTGCGATTACTCAAGGCTGAAATAGTTGGCGGTAGATATAAATCATTACAACCTCGCGTCCTGGGAGTGGGTATTCGCTTTACGTTAAATTTTTATGCGGCACATTAAATTCCCAAATAAATTATGTTCTCTTTTTGTTTTTCAGTCTGTTTATTATTTAATCGCCTAAGATAGTAGAATTTATATTTATTTGGATGTGTGTGTGTTTTAATTCTCATGCAGTTTAAATATGTGTTTTGAAAGGGTAAATTTAATAAAAAGTGTAAAAAACAGTGTGATTAAAAAGCAGGTTTGAATGAATGATGAAAAGTAAATAGAATAAGGGAAGCAAACTAATGGTTTAATGGTAAAAATGTTGTAAGATATCCGCTTACGGCCATATCACGCTGAAAACACCGGTTCTCGTCCGATCACCGAAGTTAAGCAACGTAGAGCCTGGTCAGTACTTAGATGGGTGACCACTTGGGAATACCAGGTGCTGTAAGCATCTAATTTTTCTTCTTTTTTTTTTTTTTTTTTTTTTTTTTTTTTTTTTTTTTTTTAGCAAATGATGCGACAAACAGTAATAGGGTACTACTAGTGTTTGCGATTACTCAAGGCTGAAATAGTTGGCGGTAGATATAAATCATTACAACCTCGCGTCCTGGGAGTGGGTATTCGCTTTACGTTAAATTTTTATGCGGCACATTAAATGCCCAAATAAATTATGTTCTCTTTTTGTTTTTCAGTCTGTTTATTATTTAATCGCCTAAGATAGTAGAATTTATATTTATTTGGATGTGTGTGTGTTTTAATTCTCATGCAGTTTAAATATGTGTTTTGAAAGGGTAAATTTAATAAAAAGTGTAAAAAACAGTGTGATTAAAAAGCAGGTTTGAATGAATGATGAAAAGTAAATAGAATAAGGGAAGCAAACTAATGGTTTAATGGTAAAAATGTTGTAAGATATCCGCTTACGGCCATATCACGCTGAAAACACCGGTTCTCGTCCGATCACCGAAGTTAAGTAACGTAGAGCCTGGTCAGTACTTAGATGGGTGACCACTTGGGAATACCAGGTGCTGTAAGCATCTAATTTTTCTTCTTTTTTTTTTTTTTTTTTTTAGCAAATGATGCGACAAACAGTAATAGGGTACTACTAGTGTTTGCGATTACTCAAGGCTGAAATAGTTGGCGGTAGATATAAATCATTACAACCTCGCGTCCTGGGAGTGGGTATTCGCTTTACGTTAAATTTTTATGCGGCACATTAAATTCCCAAATAAATTATGTTCTCTTTTTGTTTTTCAGTCTGTTTATTATTTAATCGCCTAAGATAGTAGAATTTATATTTATTTGGATGTGTGTGTGTTTTAATTCTCATGCAGTTTAAATATGTGTTTTGAAAGGGTAAATTTAATAAAAAGTGTAAAAAACAGTGTGATTAAAAAGCAGGTTTGAATGAATGATGAAAAGTAAATAGAATAAGGGAAGCAAACTAATGGTTTAATGGTAAAAATGTTGTAAGATATCCGCTTACGGCCATATCACGCTGAAAACACCGGTTCTCGTCCGATCACCGAAGTTAAGCAACGTAGAGCCTGGTCAGTACTTAGATGGGTGACCACTTGGGAATACCAGGTGCTGTAAGCATCTAATTTTTCTTCTTTTTTTTTTTTTTTTTTTTAGCAAATGATGCGACAAACAGTAATAGGGTACTACTAGTGTTTGCGATTACTCAAGGCTGAAATAGTTGGCGGTAGATATAAATCATTACAACCTCGCGTCCTGGGAGTGGGTATTCGCTTTACGTTAAATTTTTATGCGGCACATTAAATTCCCAAATAAATTATGTTCTCTTTTTGTTTTTCAGTCTGTTTATTATTTAATCGCCTAAGATAGTAGAATTTATATTTATTTGGATGTGTGTGTGTTTTAATTCTCATGCAGTTTAAATATGTGTTTTGAAAGGGTAAATTTAATAAAAAGTGTAAAAAACAGTGTGATTAAAAAGCAGGTTTGAATGAATGATGAAAAGTAAATAGAATAAGGGAAGCAAACTAATGGTTTAATGGTAAAAATGTTGTAAGATATCCGCTTACGGCCATATCACGCTGAAAACACCGGTTCTCGTCCGATCACCGAAGTTAAGCAACGTAGAGCCTGGTCAGTACTTAGATGGGTGACCACTTGGGAATACCAGGTGCTGTAAGCATCTAATTTTTCTTCTTTTTTTTTTTTTTTTTTTTTTTTTTTAGCAAATGATGCGACAAACAGTAATAGGGTACTACTAGTGTTTGCGATTACTCAAGGCTGAAATAGTTGGCGGTAGATATAAATCATTACAACCTCGCGTCCTGGGAGTGGGTATTCGCTTTACGTTAAATTTTTATGCGGCACATTAAATTCCCAAATAAATTATGTTCTCTTTTTGTTTTTCAGTCTGTTTATTATTTAATCGCCTAAGATAGTAGAATTTATATTTATTTGGATGTGTGTGTGTTTTAATTCTCATGCAGTTTAAATATGTGTTTTGAAAGGGTAAATTTTATAAAAAGTGTAAAAACAGTGTGATTAAAAAGCAGGTTTGAATGAATGATGAAAAGTAAATAGAATAAGGGAAGCAAACTAATGGTTTAATGGTAAAAATGTTGTAAGATATCCGCTTACGGCCATATCACGCTGAAAACACCGGTTCTCGTCCGATCACCGAAGTTAAGCAACGTAGAGCCTGGTCAGTACTTAGATGGGTGACCACTTGGGAATACCAGGTGCTGTAAGCATCTAATTTTTCTTCTTTTTTTTTTTTTTTTTTTTTTTTTTTTTTTTTTTTTTAGCAAATGATGCGACAAACAGTAATAGGGTACTACTAGTGTTTGCGATTACTCAAGGCTGAAATAGTTGGCGGTAGATATAAATCATTACAACCTCGCGTCCTGGGAGTGGGTATTCGCTTTACGTTAAATTTTTATGCGGCACATTAAATTCCCAAATAAATTATGTTCTCTTTTTGTTTTTCAGTCTGTTTATTATTTAATCGCCTAAGATAGTAGAATTTATATTTATTTGGATGTGTGTGTGTTTTAATTCTCATGCAGTTTAAATATGTGTTTTGAAAGGGTAAATTTAATAAAAAGTGTAAAAAACAGTGTGATTAAAAAGCAGGTTTGAATGAATGATGAAAAGTAAATAGAATAAGGGAAGCAAACTAATGGTTTAATGGTAAAAATGTTGTAAGATATCCGCTTACGGCCATATCACGCTGAAAACACCGGTTCTCGTCCGATCACCGAAGTTAAGTAACGTAGAGCCTGGTCAGTACTTAGATGGGTGACCACTTGGGAATACCAGGTGCTGTAAGCATCTAATTTTTCTTCTTTTTTTTTTTTTTTTTTTTAGCAAATGATGCGACAAACAGTAATAGGGTACTACTAGTGTTTGCGATTACTCAAGGCTGAAATAGTTGGCGGTAGATATAAATCATTACAACCTCGCGTCCTGGGAGTGGGTATTCGCTTTACGTTAAATTTTTATGCGGCACATTAAATTCCCAAATAAATTATGTTCTCTTTTTGTTTTTCAGTCTGTTTATTATTTAATCGCCTAAGATAGTAGAATTTATATTTATTTGGATGTGTGTGTGTTTTAATTCTCATGCAGTTTAAATATGTGTTTTGAAAGGGTAAATTTAATAAAAAGTGTAAAAAACAGTGTGATTAAAAAGCAGGTTTGAATGAATGATGAAAAGTAAATAGAATAAGGGAAGCAAACTAATGGTTTAATGGTAAAAATGTTGTAAGATATCCGCTTACGGCCATATCACGCTGAAAACACCGGTTCTCGTCCGATCACCGAAGTTAAGCAACGTAGAGCCTGGTCAGTACTTAGATGGGTGACCACTTGGGAATACCAGGTGCTGTAAGCATCTAATTTTTCTTCTTTTTTTTTTTTTTTTTTTTAGCAAATGATGCGACAAACAGTAATAGGGTACTACTAGTGTTTGCGATTACTCAAGGCTGAAATAGTTGGCGGTAGATATAAATCATTACAACCTCGCGTCCTGGGAGTGGGTATTCGCTTTACGTTAAATTTTTATGCGGCACATTAAATTCCCAAATAAATTATGTTCTCTTTTTGTTTTTCAGTCTGTTTATTATTTAATCGCCTAAGATAGTAGAATTTATATTTATTTGGATGTGTGTGTGTTTTAATTCTCATGCAGTTTAAATATGTGTTTTGAAAGGGTAAATTTAATAAAAAGTGTAAAAAACAGTGTGATTAAAAAGCAGGTTTGAATGAATGATGAAAAGTAAATAGAATAAGGGAAGCAAACTAATGGTTTAATGGTAAAAATGTTGTAAGATATCCGCTTACGGCCATATCACGCTGAAAACACCGGTTCTCGTCCGATCACCGAAGTTAAGCAACGTAGAGCCTGGTCAGTACTTAGATGGGTGACCACTTGGGAATACCAGGTGCTGTAAGCATCTAATTTTTCTTCTTTTTTTTTTTTTTTTTTTTTTTTTTTAGCAAATGATGCGACAAACAGTAATAGGGTACTACTAGTGTTTGCGATTACTCAAGGCTGAAATAGTTGGCGGTAGATATAAATCATTACAACCTCGCGTCCTGGGAGTGGGTATTCGCTTTACGTTAAATTTTTATGCGGCACATTAAATTCCCAAATAAATTATGTTCTCTTTTTGTTTTTCAGTCTGTTTATTATTTAATCGCCTAAGATAGTAGAATTTATATTTATTTGGATGTGTGTGTGTTTTAATTCTCATGCAGTTTAAATATGTGTTTTGAAAGGGTAAATTTTATAAAAAGTGTAAAAACAGTGTGATTAAAAAGCAGGTTTGAATGAATGATGAAAAGTAAATAGAATAAGGGAAGCAAACTAATGGTTTAATGGTAAAAATGTTGTAAGATATCCGCTTACGGCCATATCACGCTGAAAACACCGGTTCTCGTCCGATCACCGAAGTTAAGCAACGTAGAGCCTGGTCAGTACTTAGATGGGT
>CAUVYP010000426.1:1002500-1020000 GCA_963556195.1 Sepiola atlantica | reverse complement strand
TAGTGTTTGCGATTACTCAAGGCTGAAATAGTTGGCGGTAGATATAAATCATTACAACCTCGCGTCCTGGGAGTGGGTATTCGCTTTACGTTAAATTTTTATGCGGCACATTAAATTCCCAAATAAATTATGTTCTCTTTTTGTTTTTCAGTCTGTTTATTATTTAATCGCCTAAGATAGTAGAATTTATATTTATTTGGATGTGTGTGTGTTTTAATTCTCATGCAGTTTAAATATGTGTTTTGAAAGGGTAAATTTAATAAAAAGTGTAAAAAACAGTGTGATTAAAAAGCAGGTTTGAATGAATGATGAAAAGTAAATAGAATAAGGGAAGCAAACTAATGGTTTAATGGTAAAAATGTTGTAAGATATCCGCTTACGGCCATATCACGCTGAAAACACCGGTTCTCGTCCGATCACCGAAGTTAAGCAACGTAGAGCCTGGTCAGTACTTAGATGGGTGACCACTTGGGAATACCAGGTGCTGTAAGCATCTAATTTTTCTTCTTTTTTTTTTTTTTTTTTTTTTTTTTTAGCAAATGATGCGACAAACAGTAATAGGGTACTACTAGTGTTTGCGATTACTCAAGGCTGAAATAGTTGGCGGTAGATATAAATCATTACAACCTCGCGTCCTGGGAGTGGGTATTCGCTTTACGTTAAATTTTTATGCGGCACATTAAATTCCCAAATAAATTATGTTCTCTTTTTGTTTTTCAGTCTGTTTATTATTTAATCGCCTAAGATAGTAGAATTTATATTTATTTGGATGTGTGTGTGTTTTAATTCTCATGCAGTTTAAATATGTGTTTTGAAAGGGTAAATTTAATAAAAAGTGTAAAAAACAGTGTGATTAAAAAGCAGGTTTGAATGAATGATGAAAAGTAAATAGAATAAGGGAAGCAAACTAATGGTTTAATGGTAAAAATGTTGTAAGATATCCGCTTACGGCCATATCACGCTGAAAACACCGGTTCTCGTCCGATCACCGAAGTTAAGCAACGTAGAGCCTGGTCAGTACTTAGATGGGTGACCACTTGGGAATACCAGGTGCTGTAAGCATCTAATTTTTCTTCTTTTTTTTTTTTTTTTTTTTTTTTTTTAGCAAATGATGCGACAAACAGTAATAGGGTACTACTAGTGTTTGCGATTACTCAAGGCTGAAATAGTTGGCGGTAGATATAAATCATTACAACCTCGCGTCCTGGGAGTGGGTATTCGCTTTACGTTAAATTTTTATGCGGCACATTAAATTCCCAAATAAATTATGTTCTCTTTTTGTTTTTCAGTCTGTTTATTATTTAATCGCCTAAGATAGTAGAATTTATATTTATTTGGATGTGTGTGTGTTTTAATTCTCATGCAGTTTAAATATGTGTTTTGAAAGGGTAAATTTAATAAAAAGTGTAAAAAACAGTGTGATTAAAAAGCAGGTTTGAATGAATGATGAAAAGTAAATAGAATAAGGGAAGCAAACTAATGGTTTAATGGTAAAAATGTTGTAAGATATCCGCTTACGGCCATATCACGCTGAAAACACCGGTTCTCGTCCGATCACCGAAGTTAAGCAACGTAGAGCCTGGTCAGTACTTAGATGGGTGACCACTTGGGAATACCAGGTGCTGTAAGCATCTAATTTTTCTTCTTTTTTTTTTTTTTTTTTTTTTTTAGCAAATGATGCGACAAACAGTAATAGGGTACTACTAGTGTTTGCGATTACTCAAGGCTGAAATAGTTGGCGGTAGATATAAATCATTACAACCTCGCGTCCTGGGAGTGGGTATTCGCTTTACGTTAAATTTTTATGCGGCACATTAAATTCCCAAATAAATTATGTTCTCTTTTTGTTTTTCAGTCTGTTTATTATTTAATCGCCTAAGATAGTAGAATTTATATTTATTTGGATGTGTGTGTGTTTTAATTCTCATGCAGTTTAAATATGTGTTTTGAAAGGGTAAATTTAATAAAAAGTGTAAAAAACAGTGTGATTAAAAAGCAGGTTTGAATGAATGATGAAAAGTAAATAGAATAAGGGAAGCAAACTAATGGTTTAATGGTAAAAATGTTGTAAGATATCCGCTTACGGCCATATCACGCTGAAAACACCGGTTCTCGTCCGATCACCGAAGTTAAGCAACGTAGAGCCTGGTCAGTACTTAGATGGGTGACCACTTGGGAATACCAGGTGCTGTAAGCATCTAATTTTTCTTCTTTTTTTTTTTTTTTTTTTTTTTTAGCAAATGATGCGACAAACAGTAATAGGGTACTACTAGTGTTTGCGATTACTCAAGGCTGAAATAGTTGGCGGTAGATATAAATCATTACAACCTCGCGTCCTGGGAGTGGGTATTCGCTTTACGTTAAATTTTTATGCGGCACATTAAATTCCCAAATAAATTATGTTCTCTTTTTGTTTTTCAGTCTGTTTATTATTTAATCGCCTAAGATAGTAGAATTTATATTTATTTGGATGTGTGTGTGTTTTAATTCTCATGCAGTTTAAATATGTGTTTTGAAAGGGTAAATTTAATAAAAAGTGTAAAAAACAGTGTGATTAAAAAGCAGGTTTGAATGAATGATGAAAAGTAAATAGAATAAGGGAAGCAAACTAATGGTTTAATGGTAAAAATGTTGTAAGATATCCGCTTACGGCCATATCACGCTGAAAACACCGGTTCTCGTCCGATCACCGAAGTTAAGCAACGTAGAGCCTGGTCAGTACTTAGATGGGTGACCACTTGGGAATACCAGGTGCTGTAAGCATCTAATTTTTCTTCTTTTTTTTTTTTTTTTTTTTTTTTTTTTTTTTTTTTTTTTTAGCAAATGATGCGACAAACAGTAATAGGGTACTACTAGTGTTTGCGATTACTCAAGGCTGAAATAGTTGGCGGTAGATATAAATCATTACAACCTCGCGTCCTGGGAGTGGGTATTCGCTTTACGTTAAATTTTTATGCGGCACATTAAATTCCCAAATAAATTATGTTCTCTTTTTGTTTTTCAGTCTGTTTATTATTTAATCGCCTAAGATAGTAGAATTTATATTTATTTGGATGTGTGTGTGTTTTAATTCTCATGCAGTTTAAATATGTGTTTTGAAAGGGTAAATTTAATAAAAAGTGTAAAAAACAGTGTGATTAAAAAGCAGGTTTGAATGAATGATGAAAAGTAAATAGAATAAGGGAAGCAAACTAATGGTTTAATGGTAAAAATGTTGTAAGATATCCGCTTACGGCCATATCACGCTGAAAACACCGGTTCTCGTCCGATCACCGAAGTTAAGCAACGTAGAGCCTGGTCAGTACTTAGATGGGTGACCACTTGGGAATACCAGGTGCTGTAAGCATCTAATTTTTCTTCTTTTTTTTTTTTTTTTTTTTTTTTAGCAAATGATGCGACAAACAGTAATAGGGTACTACTAGTGTTTGCGATTACTCAAGGCTGAAATAGTTGGCGGTAGATATAAATCATTACAACCTCGCGTCCTGGGAGTGGGTATTCGCTTTACGTTAAATTTTTATGCGGCACATTAAATTCCCAAATAAATTATGTTCTCTTTTTGTTTTTCAGTCTGTTTATTATTTAATCGCCTAAGATAGTAGAATTTATATTTATTTGGATGTGTGTGTGTTTTAATTCTCATGCAGTTTAAATATGTGTTTTGAAAGGGTAAATTTAATAAAAAGTGTAAAAAACAGTGTGATTAAAAAGCAGGTTTGAATGAATGATGAAAAGTAAATAGAATAAGGGAAGCAAACTAATGGTTTAATGGTAAAAATGTTGTAAGATATCCGCTTACGGCCATATCACGCTGAAAACACCGGTTCTCGTCCGATCACCGAAGTTAAGCAACGTAGAGCCTGGTCAGTACTTAGATGGGTGACCACTTGGGAATACCAGGTGCTGTAAGCATCTAATTTTTCTTCTTTTTTTTTTTTTTTTTTTTTTTTTTTTTTAGCAAATGATGCGACAAACAGTAATAGGGTACTACTAGTGTTTGCGATTACTCAAGGCTGAAATAGTTGGCGGTAGATATAAATCATTACAACCTCGCGTCCTGGGAGTGGGTATTCGCTTTACGTTAAATTTTTATGCGGCACATTAAATTCCCAAATAAATTATGTTCTCTTTTTGTTTTTCAGTCTGTTTATTATTTAATCGCCTAAGATAGTAGAATTTATATTTATTTGGATGTGTGTGTGTTTTAATTCTCATGCAGTTTAAATATGTGTTTTGAAAGGGTAAATTTAATAAAAAGTGTAAAAAACAGTGTGATTAAAAAGCAGGTTTGAATGAATGATGAAAAGTAAATAGAATAAGGGAAGCAAACTAATGGTTTAATGGTAAAAATGTTGTAAGATATCCGCTTACGGCCATATCACGCTGAAGACACCGGTTCTCGTCCGATCACCGAAGTTAAGCAACGTAGAGCCTGGTCAGTACTTAGATGGGTGACCACTTGGGAATACCAGGTGCTGTAAGCATCTAATTTTTCTTCTTTTTTTTTTTTTTTTTTTTTTTTAGCAAATGATGCGACAAACAGTAATAGGGTACTACTAGTGTTTGCGATTACTCAAGGCTGAAATAGTTGGCGGTAGATATAAATCATTACAACCTCGCGTCCTGGGAGTGGGTATTCGCTTTACGTTAAATTTTTATGCGGCACATTAAATTCCCAAATAAATTATGTTCTCTTTTTGTTTTTCAGTCTGTTTATTATTTAATCGCCTAAGATAGTAGAATTTATATTTATTTGGATGTGTGTGTGTTTTAATTCTCATGCAGTTTAAATATGTGTTTTGAAAGGGTAAATTTAATAAAAAGTGTAAAAAACAGTGTGATTAAAAAGCAGGTTTGAATGAATGATGAAAAGTAAATAGAATAAGGGAAGCAAACTAATGGTTTAATGGTAAAAATGTTGTAAGATATCCGCTTACGGCCATATCACGCTGAAAACACCGGTTCTCGTCCGATCACCGAAGTTAAGCAACGTAGAGCCTGGTCAGTACTTAGATGGGTGACCACTTGGGAATACCAGGTGCTGTAAGCATCTAATTTTTCTTCTTTTTTTTTTTTTTTTTTTTTTTTAGCAAATGATGCGACAAACAGTAATAGGGTACTACTAGTGTTTGCGATTACTCAAGGCTGAAATAGTTGGCGGTAGATATAAATCATTACAACCTCGCGTCCTGGGAGTGGGTATTCGCTTTACGTTAAATTTTTATGCGGCACATTAAATTCCCAAATAAATTATGTTCTCTTTTTGTTTTTCAGTCTGTTTATTATTTAATCGCCTAAGATAGTAGAATTTATATTTATTTGGATGTGTGTGTGTTTTAATTCTCATGCAGTTTAAATATGTGTTTTGAAAGGGTAAATTTAATAAAAAGTGTAAAAAACAGTGTGATTAAAAAGCAGGTTTGAATGAATGATGAAAAGTAAATAGAATAAGGGAAGCAAACTAATGGTTTAATGGTAAAAATGTTGTAAGATATCCGCTTACGGCCATATCACGCTGAAAACACCGGTTCTCGTCCGATCACCGAAGTTAAGCAACGTAGAGCCTGGTCAGTACTTAGATGGGTGACCACTTGGGAATACCAGGTGCTGTAAGCATCTAATTTTTCTTCTTTTTTTTTTTTTTTTTTTTTTTTTTTAGCAAATGATGCGACAAACAGTAATAGGGTACTACTAGTGTTTGCGATTACTCAAGGCTGAAATAGTTGGCGGTAGATATAAATCATTACAACCTCGCGTCCTGGGAGTGGGTATTCGCTTTACGTTAAATTTTTATGCGGCACATTAAATTCCCAAATAAATTATGTTCTCTTTTTGTTTTTCAGTCTGTTTATTATTTAATCGCCTAAGATAGTAGAATTTATATTTATTTGGATGTGTGTGTGTTTTAATTCTCATGCAGTTTAAATATGTGTTTTGAAAGGGTAAATTTAATAAAAAGTGTAAAAAACAGTGTGATTAAAAAGCAGGTTTGAATGAATGATGAAAAGTAAATAGAATAAGGGAAGCAAACTAATGGTTTAATGGTAAAAATGTTGTAAGATATCCGCTTACGGCCATATCACGCTGAAAACACCGGTTCTCGTCCAATCACCGAAGTTAAGCAACGTAGAGCCTGGTCAGTACTTAGATGGGTGACCACTTAAGAATACCAGGTGCTGTAAGCATCTAATTTTTCTTCTTTTTTTTTTTTTTTTTTTTTTTTAATTTTTTTAGCAAATGATGCGACAAACAGTAATAGGGTACTACTAGTGTTTGCGATTACTCAAGGCTGAAATAGTTGGCGGTAGATATAAATCATTACAACCTCGCGTCCTGGGAGTGGGTATTCGCTTTACGTTAAATTTTTATGCGGCACATTAAATTCCCAAATAAATTATGTTCTCTTTTTGTTTTTCAGTCTGTTTATTATTTAATCGCCTAAGATAGTAGAATTTATATTTATTTGGATGTGTGTGTGTTTTAATTCTCATGCAGTTTAAATATGTGTTTTGAAAGGGTAAATTTAATAAAAAGTGTAAAAAACAGTGTGATTAAAAAGCAGGTTTGAATGAATGATGAAAAGTAAATAGAATAAGGGAAGCAAACTAATGGTTTAATGGTAAAAATGTTGTAAGATATCCGCTTACGGCCATATCACGCTGAAAACACCGGTTCTCGTCCAATCACCGAAGTTAAGCAACGTAGAGCCTGGTCAGTACTTAGATGGGTGACCACTTAAGAATACCAGGTGCTGTAAGCATCTAATTTTTCTTCTTTTTTTTTTTTTTTTTTTTTTTTAATTTTTTTAGCAAATGATGCGACAAACAGTAATAGGGTACTACTAGTGTTTGCGATTACTCAAGGCTGAAATAGTTGGCGGTAGATATAAATCATTACAACCTCGCGTCCTGGGAGTGGGTATTCGCTTTACGTTAAATTTTTATGCGGCACATTAAATTCCCAAATAAATTATGTTCTCTTTTTGTTTTTCAGTCTGTTTATTATTTAATCGCCTAAGATAGTAGAATTTATATTTATTTGGATGTGTGTGTGTTTTAATTCTCATGCAGTTTAAATATGTGTTTTGAAAGGGTAAATTTAATAAAAAGTGTAAAAAACAGTGTGATTAAAAAGCAGGTTTGAATGAATGATGAAAAGTAAATAGAATAAGGGAAGCAAACTAATGGTTTAATGGTAAAAATGTTGTAAGATATCCGCTTACGGCCATATCACGCTGAAAACACCGGTTCTCGTCCGATCACCGAAGTTAAGCAACGTAGAGCCTGGTCAGTACTTAGATGGGTGACCACTTGGGAATACCAGGTGCTGTAAGCATCTAATTTTTCTTCTTTTTTTTTTTTTTTTTTTTTTTTAGCAAATGATGCGACAAACAGTAATAGGGTACTACTAGTGTTTGCGATTACTCAAGGCTGAAATAGTTGGCGGTAGATATAAATCATTACAACCTCGCGTCCTGGGAGTGGGTATTCGCTTTACGTTAAATTTTTATGCGGCACATTAAATTCCCAAATAAATTATGTTCTCTTTTTGTTTTTCAGTCTGTTTATTATTTAATCGCCTAAGATAGTAGAATTTATATTTATTTGGATGTGTGTGTGTTTTAATTCTCATGCAGTTTAAATATGTGTTTTGAAAGGGTAAATTTAATAAAAAGTGTAAAAAACAGTGTGATTAAAAAGCAGGTTTGAATGAATGATGAAAAGTAAATAGAATAAGGGAAGCAAACTAATGGTTTAATGGTAAAAATGTTGTAAGATATCCGCTTACGGCCATATCACGCTGAAAACACCGGTTCTCGTCCGATCACCGAAGTTAAGCAACGTAGAGCCTGGTCAGTACTTAGATGGGTGACCACTTGGGAATACCAGGTGCTGTAAGCATCTAATTTTTCTTCTTTTTTTTTATTTTTTATTTTTTTTATTTTTTTAGCAAATGATGCGACAAACAGTAATAGGGTACTACTAGTGTTTGCGATTACTCAAGGCTGAAATAGTTGGCGGTAGATATAAATCATTACAACCTCGCGTCCTGGGAGTGGGTATTCGCTTTACGTTAAATTTTTATGCGGCACATTAAATTCCCAAATAAATTATGTTCTCTTTTTGTTTTTCAGTCTGTTTATTATTTAATCGCCTAAGATAGTAGAATTTATATTTATTTGGATGTGTGTGTGTTTTAATTCTCATGCAGTTTAAATATGTGTTTTGAAAGGGTAAATTTAATAAAAAGTGTAAAAAACAGTGTGATTAAAAAGCAGGTTTGAATGAATGATGAAAAGTAAATAGAATAAGGGAAGCAAACTAATGGTTTAATGGTAAAAATGTTGTAAGATATCCGCTTACGGCCATATCACGCTGAAAACACCGGTTCTCGTCCGATCACCGAAGTTAAGCAACGTAGAGCCTGGTCAGTACTTAGATGGGTGACCACTTGGGAATACCAGGTGCTGTAAGCATCTAATTTTTCTTCTTTTTTTTTTTAGCAAATGATGCGACAAACAGTAATAGGGTACTACTAGTGTTTGCGATTACTCAAGGCTGAAATAGTTGGCGGTAGATATAAATCATTACAACCTCGCGTCCTGGGAGTGGGTATTCGCTTTACGTTAAATTTTTATGCGGCACATTAAATTCCCAAATAAATTATGTTCTCTTTTTGTTTTTCAGTCTGTTTATTATTTAATCGCCTAAGATAGTAGAATTTATATTTATTTGGATGTGTGTGTGTTTTAATTCTCATGCAGTTTAAATATGTGTTTTGAAAGGGTAAATTTAATAAAAAGTGTAAAAAACAGTGTGATTAAAAAGCAGGTTTGAATGAATGATGAAAAGTAAATAGAATAAGGGAAGCAAACTAATGGTTTAATGGTAAAAATGTTGTAAGATATCCGCTTACGGCCATATCACGCTGAAAACACCGGTTCTCGTCCGATCACCGAAGTTAAGCAACGTAGAGCCTGGTCAGTACTTAGATGGGTGACCACTTGGGAATACCAGGTGCTGTAAGCATCTAATTTTTCTTCTTTTTTTTTTTTAGCAAATGATGCGACAAACAGTAATAGGGTACTACTAGTGTTTGCGATTACTCAAGGCTGAAATAGTTGGCGGTAGATATAAATCATTACAACCTCGCGTCCTGGGAGTGGGTATTCGCTTTACGTTAAATTTTTATGCGGCACATTAAATTCCCAAATAAATTATGTTCTCTTTTTGTTTTTCAGTCTGTTTATTATTTAATCGCCTAAGATAGTAGAATTTATATTTATTTGGATGTGTGTGTGTTTTAATTCTCATGCAGTTTAAATATGTGTTTTGAAAGGGTAAATTTAATAGAAAGTGTAAAAAACAGTGTGATTAAAAAGCAGGTTTGAATGAATGATGAAAAGTAAATAGAATAAGGGAAGCAAACTAATGGTTTAATGGTAAAAATGTTGTAAGATATCCGCTTACGGCCATATCACGCTGAAAACACCGGTTCTCGTCCGATCACCGAAGTTAAGCAACGTAGAGCCTGGTCAGTACTTAGATGGGTGACCACTTGGGAATACCAGGTGCTGTAAGCATCTAATTTTTCTTCTTTTTTTTTTTTTTTTTTTTTTTTAGCAAATGATGCGACAAACAGTAATAGGGTACTACTAGTGTTTGCGATTACTCAAGGCTGAAATAGTTGGCGGTAGATATAAATCATTACAACCTCGCGTCCTGGGAGTGGGTATTCGCTTTACGTTAAATTTTTATGCGGCACATTAAATTCCCAAATAAATTATGTTCTCTTTTTGTTTTTCAGTCTGTTTATTATTTAATCGCCTAAGATAGTAGAATTTATATTTATTTGGATGTGTGTGTGTTTTAATTCTCATGCAGTTTAAATATGTGTTTTGAAAGGGTAAATTTAATAAAAAGTGTAAAAAACAGTGTGATTAAAAAGCAGGTTTGAATGAATGATGAAAAGTAAATAGAATAAGGGAAGCAAACTAATGGTTTAATGGTAAAAATGTTGTAAGATTTCCGCTTACGGCCATATCACGCTGAAAACACCGGTTCTCGTCCGATCACCGAAGTTAAGCAACGTAGAGCCTGGTCAGTACTTAGATGGGTGACCACTTGGGAATACCAGGTGCTGTAAGCATCTAATTTTTCTTCTTTTTTTTTTATTTTATTATTTTTTTTAATTTTTTTAGCAAATGATGCGACAAACAGTAATAGGGTACTACTAGTGTTTGCGATTACTCAAGGCTGAAATAGTTGGCGGTAGATATAAATCATTACAACCTCGCGTCCTGGGAGTGGGTATTCGCTTTACGTTAAATTTTTATGCGGCACATTAAATTCCCAAATAAATTATGTTCTCTTTTTGTTTTTCAGTCTGTTTATTATTTAATCGCCTAAGATAGTAGAATTTATATTTATTTGGATGTGTGTGTGTTTTAATTCTCATGCAGTTTAAATATGTGTTTTGAAAGGGTAAATTTAATAAAAAGTGTAAAAAACAGTGTGATTAAAAAGCAGGTTTGAATGAATGATGAAAAGTAAATAGAATAAGGGAAGCAAACTAATGGTTTAATGGTAAAAATGTTGTAAGATATCCACTTACGGCCATATCACGCTGAAAACACCGGTTCTCGTCCGATCACCGAAGTTAAGCAACGTAGAGCCTGGTCAGTACTTAGATGGGTGACCACTTGGGAATACCAGGTGCTGTAAGCATCTAACTTTTCTTCTTTTTTTTTTTTTTTTTTTTTTTTAGCAAATGATGCGACAAACAGTAATAGGGTACTACTAGTGTTTGCGATTACTCAAGGCTGAAATAGTTGGCGGTAGATATAAATCATTACAACCTCGCGTCCTGGGAGTGGGTATTCGCTTTACGTTAAATTTTTATGCGGCACATTAAATTCCCAAATAAATTATGTTCTCTTTTTGTTTTTCAGTCTGTTTATTATTTAATCGCCTAAGATAGTAGAATTTATATTTATTTGGATGTGTGTGTGTTTTAATTCTCATGCAGTTTAAATATGTGTTTTGAAAGGGTAAATTTAATAAAAAGTGTAAAAAACAGTGTGATTAAAAAGCAGGTTTGAATGAATGATGAAAAGTAAATAGAATAAGGGAAGCAAACTAATGGTTTAATGGTAAAAATGTTGTAAGATATCCGCTTACGGCCATATCACGCTGAAAACACCGGTTCTCGTCCGATCACCGAAGTTAAGCAACGTAGAGCCTGGTCAGTACTTAGATGGGTGACCACTTGGGAATACCAGGTGCTGTAAGCATCTAATTTTTCTTCTTTTTTTTATTTTTTTATTTTTTTATTTTTTTAGCAAATGATGCGACAAACAGTAATAGGGTACTACTAGTGTTTGCGATTACTCAAGGCTGAAATAGTTGGCGGTAGATATAAATCATTACAACCTCGCGTCCTGGGAGTGGGTATTCGCTTTACGTTAAATTTTTATGCGGCACATTAAATTCCCAAATAAATTATGTTCTCTTTTTGTTTTTCAGTCTGTTTATTATTTAATCGCCTAAGATAGTAGAATTTATATTTATTTGGATGTGTGTGTGTTTTAATTCTCATGCAGTTTAAATATGTGTTTTGAAAGGGTAAATTTAATAAAAAGTGTAAAAAACAGTGTGATTAAAAAGCAGGTTTGAATGAATGATGAAAAGTAAATAGAATAAGGGAAGCAAACTAATGGTTTAATGGTAAAAATGTTGTAAGATATCCGCTTACGGCCATATCACGCTGAAAACACCGGTTCTCGTCCGATCACCAAAGTTAAGCAACGTAGAGCCTGGTCAGTACTTAGATGAGTGACCACTTGGGAATACCAGGTGCTGTAAGCATCTAATTTTTCTTCTTTTTTTTTTTTTTTTTTTTTTTTTTTAGCAAATGATGCGACAAACAGTAATAGGGTACTACTAGTGTTTGCGATTACTCAAGGCTGAAATAGTTGGCGGTAGATATAAATCATTACAACCTCGCGTCCTGGGAGTGGGTATTCGCTTTACGTTAAATTTTTATGCGGCACATTAAATTCCCAAATAAATTATGTTCTCTTTTTGTTTTTCAGTCTGTTTATTATTTAATCGCCTAAGATAGTAGAATTTATATTTATTTGGATGTGTGTGTGTTTTAATTCTCATGCAGTTTAAATATGTGTTTTGAAAGGGTAAATTTAATAAAAAGTGTAAAAAACAGTGTGATTAAAAAGCAGGTTTGAATGAATGATGAAAAGTAAATAGAATAAGGGAAGCAAACTAATGGTTTAATGGTAAAAATGTTGTAAGATATCCGCTTACGGCCATATCACGCTGAAAACACCGGTTCTCGTCCGATCACCGAAGTTAAGCAACGTAGAGCCTGGTCAGTACTTAGATGGGTGACCACTTGGGAATACCAGGTGCTGTAAGCATCTAATTTTTCTTCTTTTTTTTTTTTTTTTTTTTTTTTTAGCAAATGATGCGACAAACAGTAATAGGGTACTACTAGTGTTTGCGATTACTCAAGGCTGAAATAGTTGGCGGTAGATATAAATCATTACAACCTCGCGTCCTGGGAGTGGGTATTCGCTTTACGTTAAATTTTTATGCGGCACATTAAATTCCCAAATAAATTATGTTCTCTTTTTGTTTTTCAGTCTCTTTATTATTTAATCGCCTAAGATAGTAGAATTTATATTTATTTGGATGTGTGTGTGTTTTAATTCTCATGCAGTTTAAATATGTGTTTTGAAAGGGTAAATTTAATAAAAAGTGTAAAAACAGTGTGATTAAAAAGCAGGTTTGAATGAATGATGAAAAGTAAATAGAATAAGGGAAGCAAACTAATGGTTTAATGGTAAAAATGTTGTAAGATATCCGCTTACGGCCATATCACGCTGAAAACACCGGTTCTCGTCCGATCACCGAAGTTAAGCAACGTAGAGCCTGGTCAGTACTTAGATGGGTGACCACTTGGGAATACCAGGTGCTGTAAGCATCTAATTTTTCTTTTTTTTTTTTCTTTTTTTTAATTTTGTTTTTTTATTTTTTTTTATTTAGCAAATGATGCGACAAACAGTAATAGGGTACTACTAGTGTTTGCGATTACTCAAGGCTGAAATAGTTGGCGGTAGATATAAATCATTACAACCTCGCGTCCTGGGAGTGGGTATTCGCTTTACGTTAAATTTTTATGCGGCACATTAAATTCCCAAATAAATTATGTTCTCTTTTTGTTTTTCAGTCTGTTTATTATTTAATCGCCTAAGATAGTAGAATTTATATTTATTTGGATGTGTGTGTGTTTTAATTCTCATGCAGTTTAAATATGTGTTTTGAAAGGGTAAATTTAATAAAAAGTGTAAAAACAGTGTGATTAAAACCAGGTTTGAATGAATGATGAAAAGTAAATAGAATAAGGGAAGCAAACTAATGGTTTAATGGTAAAAATGTGGTAAGATATCCGCTTACGGCCATATCACGCTGAAAACACCGGTTCTCGTCCGATCACCGAAGTTAAGCAACGTCGAGCCTGGTCAGTACTTAGATGGGTGACCACTTGGGAATACCAGGTGCTGTAAGCATCTAATTTTTCTTCTTTTTTTTTTTAATTTATTTTTATTTTTTTTTATTTAGCAAATGATGCGACAAACAGTAATAGGGTACTACTAGTGTTTGCGATTACTCAAGGCTGAAATAGTTGGCGGTAGATATAAATCATTACAACCTCGCGTCCTGGGAGTGGGTATTCGCTTTACGTTAAATTTTTATGCGGCACATTAAATTCCCAAATAAATTATGTTCTCTTTTTGTTTTTCAGTCTGTTTATTATTTAATCGCCTAAGATAGTAGAATTTATATTTATTTGGATGTGTGTGTGTTTTAATTCTCATGCAGTTTAAATATGTGTTTTGAAAGGGTAAATTTAATAAAAAGTGTAAAAACAGTGTGATTAAAAAGCAGGTTTGAATGAATGATGAAAAGTAAATAGAATAAGGGAAGCAAACTAATGGTTTAATGGTAAAAATGTTGTAAGATATCCGCTTACGGCCATATCACGCTGAAAACACCGGTTCTCGTCCGATCACCGAAGTTAAGCAACGTAGAGCCTGGTCAGTACTTAGATGGGTGACCACTTGGGAATACCAGGTGCTGTAAGCATCTAATTTTTCTTTTTTTTTTTTCTTTTTTTTAATTTTGTTTTTTTATTTTTTTTTATTTAGCAAATGATGCGACAAACAGTAATAGGGTACTACTAGTGTTTGCGATTACTCAAGGCTGAAATAGTTGGCGGTAGATATAAATCATTACAACCTCGCGTCCTGGGAGTGGGTATTCGCTTTACGTTAAATTTTTATGCGGCACATTAAATTCCCAAATAAATTATGTTCTCTTTTTGTTTTTCAGTCTGTTTATTATTTAATCGCCTAAGATAGTAGAATTTATATTTATTTGGATGTGTGTGTGTTTTAATTCTCATGCAGTTTAAATATGTGTTTTGAAAGGGTAAATTTAATAAAAAGTGTAAAAACAGTGTGATTAAAACCAGGTTTGAATGAATGATGAAAAGTAAATAGAATAAGGGAAGCAAACTAATGGTTTAATGGTAAAAATGTGGTAAGATATCCGCTTACGGCCATATCACGCTGAAAACACCGGTTCTCGTCCGATCACCGAAGTTAAGCAACGTCGAGCCTGGTCAGTACTTAGATGGGTGACCACTTGGGAATACCAGGTGCTGTAAGCATCTAATTTTTCTTCTTTTTTTTTTTTATTTATTTTTATTTTTTTTTATTTAGCAAATGATGCGACAAACAGTAATAGGGTACTACTAGTGTTTGCGATTACTCAAGGCTGAAATAGTTGGCGGTAGATATAAATCATTACAACCTCGCGTCCTGGGAGTGGGTATTCGCTTTACGTTAAATTTTTATGCGGCACATTAAATTCCCAAATAAATTATGTTCTCTTTTTGTTTTTCAGTCTGTTTATTATTTAATCGCCTAAGATAGTAGAATTTATATTTATTTGGATGTGTGTGTGTTTTAATTCTCATGCAGTTTAAATATGTGTTTTGAAAGGGTAAATTTTATAAAAAGTGTAAAAACAGTGTGATTAAAAAGCAGGTTTGAATGAATGATGAAAAGTAAATAGAATAAGGGAAGCAAACTAATGGTTTAATGGTAAAAATGTTGTAAGATATCCGCTTACAGCCATATCACGCTGAAAACACCGGTTCTCGTCCGATCACCGAAGTTAAGCAACGTAGAGCCTGGTCAGTACTTAGATGGGTGACCACTTGGGAATACCAGGTGCTGTAAGCATCTAATTTTTCTTCTTTTTTTTTTTTTTTTTTTTTTTTTTAGCAAATGATGCGACAAACAGTAATAGGGTACTACTAGTGTTTGCGATTACTCAAGGCTGAAATAGTTGGCGGTAGATATAAATCATTACAACCTCGCGTCCTGGGAGTGGGTATTCGCTTTACGTTAAATTTTTATGCGGCACATTAAATTCCCAAATAAATTATGTTCTCTTTTTGTTTTTCAGTCTGTTTATTATTTAATCGCCTAAGATAGTAGAATTTATATTTATTTGGATGTGTGTGTGTTTTAATTCTCATGCAGTTTAAATATGTGTTTTGAAAGGGTAAATTTAATAAAAAGTGTAAAAACAGTGTGATTAAAACCAGGTTTGAATGAATGATGAAAAGTAAATAGAATAAGGGAAGCAAACTAATGGTTTAATGGTAAAAATGTTGTAAGATATCCGCTTACGGCCATATCACGCTGAAAACACCGGTTCTCGTCCGATCACCGAAGTTAAGCAACGTAGAGCCTGGTCAGTACTTAGATGGGTGACCACTTGGGAATACCAGGTGCTGTAAGCATCTAATTTTTCTTCTTTTTTTTTTT
Organism: Sepiola atlantica; assembly: GCA_963556195.1. Lineage (NCBI taxonomy): Eukaryota > Metazoa > Mollusca > Cephalopoda > Sepiida > Sepiolidae > Sepiola > Sepiola atlantica. The sequence goes on along the minus strand of CAUVYP010000426.1, from coordinate 1,004,081 downwards.
TTTTTTTTTTTTTTTTTTTTTTTTAGCAAATGATGCGACAAACAGTAATAGGGTACTACTAGTGTTTGCGATTACTCAAGGCTTAAATAGTTGGCGGTAGATATAAATCATTACAACCTCGCGTCCTGGGAGTGGGTATTCGCTTTACGTTAAATTTTTATGCGGCACATTAAATTCCCAAATAAATTATGTTCTCTTTTTGTTTTTCAGTCTGTTTATTATTTAATCGCCTAAGATAGTAGAATTTATATTTATTTGGATGTGTGTGTGTTTTAATTCTCATGCAGTTTAAATATGTGTTTTGAAAGGGTAAATTTAATAAAAAGTGTAAAAACAGTGTGATTAAAACCAGGTTTGAATGAATGATGAAAAGTAAATAGAATAAGGGAAGCAAACTAATGGTTTAATGGTAAAAATGTTGTAAGATATCCGCTTACGGCCATATCACGCTGAAAACACCGGTTCTCGTCCGATCACCGAATTAAGCAACGTAGAGCCTGGTCAGTACTTAGATGGGTGACCACTTGGGAATACCAGGTGCTGTAAGCATCTAATTTTTCTTTTTTTTTTTTCTTTTTTTTAATTTTGTTTTTTTATTTTTTTTTATTTAGCAAATGATGCGACAAACAGTAATAGGGTACTACTAGTGTTTGCGATTACTCAAGGCTGAAATAGTTGGCGGTAGATATAAATCATTACAACCTCGCGTCCTGGGAGTGGGTATTCGCTTTACGTTAAATTTTTATGCGGCACATTAAATTCCCAAATAAATTATGTTCTCTTTTTGTTTTTCAGTCTGTTTATTATTTAATCGCCTAAGATAGTAGAATTTATATTTATTTGGATGTGTGTGTGTTTTAATTCTCATGCAGTTTAAATATGTGTTTTGAAAGGGTAAATTTTATAAAAAGTGTAAAAACAGTGTGATTAAAAAGCAGGTTTGAATGAATGATGAAAAGTAAATAGAATAAGGGAAGCAAACTAATGGTTTAATGGTAAAAATGTTGTAAGATATCCGCTTACGGCCATATCACGCTGAAAACACCGGTTCTCGTCCGATCACCGAAGTTAAGCAACGTAGAGCCTGGTCAGTACTTAGATGGGTGACCACTTGGGAATACCAGGTGCTGTAAGCATCTAATTTTTCTTCTTTTTTTTTTTTTTTTTTTTTTTTTTTAGCAAATGATGCGACAAACAGTAATAGGGTACTACTAGTGTTTGCGATTACTCAAGGCTGAAATAGTTGGCGGTAGATATAAATCATTACAACCTCGCGTCCTGGGAGTGGGTATTCGCTTTACGTTAAATTTTTATGCGGCACATTAAATTCCCAAATAAATTATGTTCTCTTTTTGTTTTTCAGTCTGTTTATTATTTAATCGCCTAAGATAGTAGAATTTATATTTATTTGGATGTGTGTGTGTTTTAATTCTCATGCAGTTTAAATATGTGTTTTGAAAGGGTAAACTTAATAAAAAGTGTAAAAACAGTGTGATTAAAACCAGGTTTGAATGAATGATGAAAAGTAAATAGAATAAGGGAATTAAACTAATGGTTTAATGGTAAAAATGTTGTAAGATA
>CAUVYP010000426.1:990000-995000 GCA_963556195.1 Sepiola atlantica | reverse complement strand
TAAAACCAGGTTTGAATGAATGATGAAAAGTAAATAGAATAAGGGAAGCAAACTAATGGTTTAATGGTAAAAATGTTGTAAGATATCCGCTTACGGCCATATCACGCTGAAAACACCGGTTCTCGTCCGATCACCGAAGTTAAGCAACGTAGAGCCTGGTCAGTACTTAGATGGGTGACCACTTGGGAATACCAGGTGCTGTAAGCATCTAATTTTTCTTCTTTTTTTTTTTCTTTTTTTTTATTTTTTTTTTTTATTTTTTTTTATTTAGCAAATGATGCGACAAACAGTAATAGGGTACTACTAGTGTTTGCGATTACTCAAGGCTGAAATAGTTGGCGGTAGATATAAATCATTACAACCTCGCGTCCTGGGAGTGGGTATTCGCTTTACGTTAAATTTTTATGCGGCACATTAAATTCCCAAATAAATTATGTTCTCTTTTTGTTTTTCAGTCTGTTTATTATTTAATCGCCTAAGATAGTAGAATTTATATTTATTTGGATGTGTGTGTGTTTTAATTCTCATGCAGTTTAAATATGTGTTTTGAAAGGGTAAATTTTATAAAAAGTGTAAAAACAGTGTGATTAAAAAGCAGGTTTGAATGAATGATGAAAAGTAAATAGAATAAGGGAAGCAAACTAATGGTTTAATGGTAAAAATGTTGTAAGATATCCGCTTACGGCCATATCACGCTGAAAACACCGGTTCTCGTCCGATCACCGAAGTTAAGCAACGTAGAGCCTGGTCAGTACTTAGATGGGTGACCACTTGGGAATACCAGGTGCTGTAAGCATCTAATTTTTCTTCTTTTTTTTTTTTTTTTTTTTTTTTTTTTTTTTTTTTTTTTTTAGCAAATGATGCGACAAACAGTAATAGGGTACTACTAGTGTTTGCGATTACTCAAGGCTGAAATAGTTGGCGGTAGATATAAATCATTACAACCTCGCGTCCTGGGAGTGGGTATTCGCTTTACGTTAAATTTTTATGCGGCACATTAAATTCCCAAATAAATTATGTTCTCTTTTTGTTTTTCAGTCTGTTTATTATTTAATCGCCTAAGATAGTAGAATTTATATTTATTTGGATGTGTGTGTGTTTTAATTCTCATGCAGTTTAAATATGTGTTTTGAAAGGGTAAATTTAATAAAAAGTGTAAAAACAGTGTGATTAAAACCAGGTTTGAATGAATGATGAAAAGTAAATAGAATAAGGGAAGCAAACTAATGGTTTAATGGTAAAAATGTTGTAAGATATCCGCTTACGGCCATATCACGCTGAAAACACCGGTTCTCGTCCGATCACCGAAGTTAAGCAACGTAGAGCCTGGTCAGTACTTAGATGGGTGACCACTTGGGAATACCAGGTGCTGTAAGCATCTAATTTTTCTTCTTTTTTTTTTTCTTTTTTTTAATTTTTTTTTTTTCTTTTTTTTTATTTAGCAAATGATGCGACAAACAGTAATAGGGTACTACTAGTGTTTGCGATTACTCAAGGCTGAAATAGTTGGCGGTAGATATAAATCATTACAACCTCGCGTCCTGGGAGTGGGTATTCGCTTTACGTTAAATTTTTATGCGGCACATTAAATTCCCAAATAAATTATGTTCTCTTTTTGTTTTTCAGTCTGTTTATTATTTAATCGCCTAAGATAGTAGAATTTATATTTATTTGGATGTGTGTGTGTTTTAATTCTCATGCAGTTTAAATATGTGTTTTGAAAGGGTAAATTTAATAAAAAGTGTAAAAACAGTGTGATTAAAACCAGGTTTGAATGAATGATGAAAAGTAAATAGAATAAGGGAAGCAAACTAATGGTTTAATGGTAAAAATGTTGTAAGATATCCGCTTACGGCCATATCACGCTGAAAACACCGGTTCTCGTCCGATCACCGAAGTTAAGCAACGTAGAGCCTGGTCAGTACTTAGATGGGTGACCACTTGGGAATACCAGGTGCTGTAAGCATCTAATTTTTCTTCTTTTTTTTTTCTTTTTTTTTCTTTTTTTTTTTCTTTTTTTTTATTTAGCAAATGATGCGACAAACAGTAATAGGGTACTACTAGTGTTTGCGATTACTCAAGGCTGAAATAGTTGGCGGTAGATATAAATCATTACAACCTCGCGTCCTGGGAGTGGGTATTCGCTTTACGTTAAATTTTTATGCGGCACATTAAATTCCCAAATAAATTATGTTCTCTTTTTGTTTTTCAGTCTGTTTATTATTTAATCGCCTAAGATAGTAGAATTTATATTTATTTGGATGTGTGTGTGTTTTAATTCTCATGCAGTTTAAATATGTGTTTTGAAAGGGTAAATTTTATAAAAAGTGTAAAAACAGTGTGATTAAAAAGCAGGTTTGAATGAATGATGAAAAGTAAATAGAATAAGGGAAGCAAACTAATGGTTTAATGGTAAAAATGTTGTAAGATATCCGCTTACGGCCATATCACGCTGAAAACACCGGTTCTCGTCCGATCACCGAAGTTAAGAAACGTAGAGCCTGGTCAGTACTTAGATGGGTGACCACTTGGGAATACCAGGTGCTGTAAGCATCTAATTTTTCTTCTTTTTTTTTTTTTTTTTTTTTTTTTTAGCAAATGATGCGACAAACAGTAATAGGGTACTACTAGTGTTTGCGATTACTCAAGGCTGAAATAGTTGGCGGTAGATATAAATCATTACAACCTCGCGTCCTGGGAGTGGGTATTCGCTTTACGTTAAATTTTTATGCGGCACATTAAATTCCCAAATAAATTATGTTCTCTTTTTGTTTTTCAGTCTGTTTATTATTTAATCGCCTAAGATAGTAGAATTTATATTTATTTGGATGTGTGTGTGTTTTAATTCTCATGCAGTTTAAATATGTGTTTTGAAAGGGTAAATTTTATAAAAAGTGTAAAAACAGTGTGATTAAAAAGCAGGTTTGAATGAATGATGAAAAGTATATAGAATAAGGGAAGCAAACTAATGGTTTAATGGTAAAAATGTTGTAAGATATCCGCTTACGGCCATATCACGCTGAAAACACCGGTTCTCGTCCGATCACCGAAGTTAAGCAACGTAGAGCCTGGTCAGTACTTAGATGGGTGACCACTTGGGAATACCAGGTGCTGTAAGCATCTAATTTTTCTTCTTTTTTTTTTTCTTTTTTTTTCTTTTTTTTTTTTCTTTTTTTTTATTTAGCAAATGATGCGACAAACAGTAATAGGGTACTACTAGTGTTTGCGATTACTCAAGGCTGAAATAGTTGGCGGTAGATATAAATCATTACAACCTCGCGTCCTGGGAGTGGGTATTCGCTTTACGTTAAATTTTTATGCGGCACATTAAATTCCCAAATAAATTATGTTCTCTTTTTGTTTTTCAGTCTGTTTATTATTTAATCGCCTAAGATAGTAGAATTTATATTTATTTGGATGTGTGTGTGTTTTAATTCTCATGCAGTTTAAATATGTGTTTTGAAAGGGTAAATTTTATAAAAAGTGTAAAAACAGTGTGATCAAAAAGCAGGTTTGAATGAATGATGAAAAGTAAATAGAATAAGGGAAGCAAACTAATGGTTTAATGGTAAAAATGTTGTAAGATATCCGCTTACGGCCATATCACGCTGAAAACACCGGTTCTCGTCCGATCACCGAAGTTAAGAAACGTAGAGCCTGGTCAGTACTTAGATGGGTGACCACTTGGGAATACCAGGTGCTGTAAGCATCTAATTTTTCTTCTTTTTTTTTTTTTTAGCAAATGATGCGACAAACAGTAATAGGGTACTACTAGTGTTTGCGATTACTCAAGGCTGAAATAGTTGGCGGTAGATATAAATCATTACAACCTCGCGTCCTGGGAGTGGGTATTCGCTTTACGTTAAATTTTTATGCGGCACATTAAATTCCCAAATAAATTATGTTCTCTTTTTGTTTTTCAGTCTGTTTATTATTTAATCGCCTAAGATAGTAGAATTTATATTTATTTGGATGTGTGTGTGTTTTAATTCTCATGCAGTTTAAATATGTGTTTTGAAAGGGTAAATTTTATAAAAAGTGTAAAAACAGTGTGATTAAAAAGCAGGTTTGAATGAATGATGAAAAGTATATAGAATAAGGGAAGCAAACTAATGGTTTAATGGTAAAAATGTTGTAAGATATCCGCTTACGGCCATATCACGCTGAAAACACCGGTTCTCGTCCGATCACCGAAGTTAAGCAACGTAGAGCCTGGTCAGTACTTAGATGGGTGACCACTTGGGAATACCAGGTGCTGTAAGCATCTAATTTTTCTTCTTTTTTTTTTTCTTTTTTTTTCTTTTTTTTTCTTCTTTTTTTTTATTTAGCAAATGATGCGACAAACAGTAATAGGGTACTACTAGTGTTTGCGATTACTCAAGGCTGAAATAGTTGGCGGTAGATATAAATCATTACAACCTCGCGTCCTGGGAGTGGGTATTCGCTTTACGTTAAATTTTTATGCGGCACATTAAATTCCCAAATAAATTATGTTCTCTTTTTGTTTTTCAGTCTGTTTATTATTTAATCGCCTAAGATAGTAGAATTTATATTTATTTGGATGTGTGTGTGTTTTAATTCTCATGCAGTTTAAATATGTGTTTTGAAAGGGTAAATTTAATAAAAAGTGTAAAAACAGTGTGATTAAAACCAGGTTTGAATGAATGATGAAAAGTAAATAGAATAAGGGAAGCAAACTAATGGTTTAATGGTAAAAATGTTGTAAGATATCCGCTTACGGCCATATCACGCTGAAAACACCGGTTCTCGTCCGATCACCGAAGTTAAGCAACGTAGAGCCTGGTCAGTACTTAGATGGGTGACCACTTGGGAATACCAGGTGCTGTAAGCATCTAATTTTTCTTCTTTTTTTTTTTCTTTTTTTTTCTTTTTTTTTTTTCTTTTTTTTTATTTAGCAAATGATGCGACAAACAGTAATAGGGTACTACTAGTGTTTGCGATTACTCAAGGCTGAAATAGTTGGCGGTAGATATAAATCA
>CAUVYP010000426.1:980000-985000 GCA_963556195.1 Sepiola atlantica | reverse complement strand
CTAATTTTTCTTCTTTTTTTTTTTTTTAGCAAATGATGCGACAAACAGTAATAGGGTACTACTAGTGTTTGCGATTACTCAAGGCTGAAATAGTTGGCGGTAGATATAAATCATTACAACCTCGCGTCCTGGGAGTGGGTATTCGCTTTACGTTAAATTTTTATGCGGCACATTAAATTCCCAAATAAATTATGTTCTCTTTTTGTTTTTCAGTCTGTTTATTATTTAATCGCCTAAGATAGTAGAATTTATATTTATTTGGATGTGTGTGTGTTTTAATTCTCATGCAGTTTAATTAAATATGTGTTTTGAAAGGGTAAATTTTATAAAAAGTGTAAAAACAGTGTGATTAAAACCAGGTTTGAATGAATGATGAAAAGTAAATAGAATAAGGGAAGCAAACTAATGGTTTAATGGTAAAAATGTTGTAAGATATCCGCTTACGGCCATATCACGCTGAAAACACCGGTTCTCGTCCGATCACCGAAGTTAAGCAACGTAGAGCCTGGTCAGTACTTAGATGGGTGACCACTTGGGAATACCAGGTGCTGTAAGCATCTAAATTTTCTTCTTTTTTTTTTTTTTTTTAGCAAATGATGCGACAAACAGTAATAGGGTACTACTAGTGTTTGCGATTACTCAAGGCTGAAATAGTTGGCGGTAGATATAAATCATTACAACCTCGCGTCCTTGGAGTGGGTATTCGCTTTACGTTAAATTTTTATGCGGCACATTAAATTCCCAAATAAATTATGTTCTCTTTTTGTTTTTCAGTCTGTTTATTATTTAATCGCCTAAGATAGTAGAATTTATATTTATTTGGATGTGTGTGTGTTTTAATTCTCATGCAGTTTAAATATGTGTTTTGAAAGGGTAAATTTAATAAAAAGTGTAAAAACAGTGTGATTAAAACCAGGTTTGAATGAATGATGAAAAGTAAATAGAATAAGGGAAGCAAACTAATGGTTTAATGGTAAAAATGTTGTAAGATATCCGCTTACGGCCATATCACGCTGAAAACACCGGTTCTCGTCCGATCACCGAAGTTAAGCAACGTAGAGCCTGGTCAGTACTTAGATGGGTGACCACTTGGGAATACCAGGTGCTGTAAGCATCTAATTTTTCTTCTTTTTTTTTTTTTTTTTTTTTTTTTTTTTTTAGCAAATGATGCGACAAACAGTAATAGGGTACTACTAGTGTTTGCGATTACTCAAGGCTGAAATAGTTGGCGGTAGATATAAATCATTACAACCTCGCGTCCTGGGAGTGGGTATTCGCTTTACGTTAAATTTTTATGCGGCACATTAAATTCCCAAATAAATTATGTTCTCTTTTTGTTTTTCAGTCTGTTTATTATTTAATCGCCTAAGATAGTAGAATTTATATTTATTTTGATGTGTGTGTGTTTTAATTCTCATGCAGTTTAAATATGTGTTTTGAAAGGGTAAATTTTATAAAAAGTGTAAAAACAGTGTGATTAAAAAGCAGGTTTGAATGAATGATGAAAAGTAAATAGAATAAGGGAAGCAAACTAATGGTTTAATGGTAAAAATGTTGTAAGATATCCGCTTACGGCCATATCACGCTGAAAACACCGGTTCTCGTCCGATCACCGAAGGTAAGAAACGTAGAGCCTGGTCAGTACTTAGATGGGTGATCACTTGGGAATACCAGGTGCTGTAAGCATCTAATTTTTCTTCTTCTTTTTTTTTTTTTTTTTTAATTTTTTTTTTTTCTTTTTTTTTATTTAGCAAATGATGCGACAAACAGTAATAGGGTACTACTAGTGTTTGCGATTACTCAAGGCTGAAATAGTTGGCGGTAGATATAAATCATTACAACCTCGCGTCCTGGGAGTGGGTATTCGCTTTACGTTAAATTTTTATGCGGCACATTAAATTCCCAAATAAATTATGTTCTCTTTTTGTTTTTCAGTCTGTTTATTATTTAATCGCCTAAGATAGTAGAATTTATATTTATTTGGATGTGTGTGTGTTTTAATTCTCATGCAGTTTAAATATGTGTTTTGAAAGGGTAAATTTAATAAAAAGTGTAAAAACAGTGTGATTAAAACCAGGTTTGAATGAATGATGAAAAGTAAATAGAATAAGTGAAGCAAACTAATGGTTTAATGGTAAAAATGTTGTAAGATATCCGCTTACGGCCATATCACGCTGAAAACACCGGTTCTCGTCCGATCACCGAAGTTAAGCAACGTAGAGCCTGGTCAGTACTTAGATGGGTGACCACTTGGGAATACCAGGTGCTGTAAGCATCTAATTTTTCTTCTTTTTTTTTTTTTTTTTTTTTTTTTTTAGCAAATGATGCGACAAACAGTAATAGGGTACTACTAGTGTTTGCGATTACTCAAGGCTGAAATAGTTGGCGGTAGATATAAATCATTACAACCTCGCGTCCTGGGAGTGGGTATTCGCTTTACGTTAAATTTTTATGCGGCACATTAAATTCCCAAATAAATTATGTTCTCTTTTTGTTTTTCAGTCTGTTTATTATTTAATCGCCTAAGATAGTAGAATTTATATTTATTTGGATGTGTGTGTGTTTTAATTCTCATGCAGTTTAAATATGTGTTTTGAAAGGGTAAATTTTATAAAAAGTGTAAAAACAGTGTGATTAAAAAGCAGGTTTGAATGAATGATGAAAAGTAAATAGAATAAGGGAAGCAAACTAATGGTTTAATGGTAAAAATGTTGTAAGATATCCGCTTACGGCCATATCACGCTGAAAACACCGGTTCTCGTCCGATCACCGAAGTTAAGCAACGTAGAGCCTGGTCAGTACTTAGATGGGTGACCACTTGGGAATACCAGGTGCTGTAAGCATCTAATTTTTCTTCTTTTTTTTTTTTTTTTTTTTTTTTTTTTTTTTAGCAAATGATGCGACAAACAGTAATAGGGTACTACTAGTGTTTGCGATTACTCAAGGCTGAAATAGTTGGCGGTAGATATAAATCATTACAACCTCGCGTCCTGGGAGTGGGTATTCGCTTTACGTTAAATTTTTATGCGGCACATTAAATTCCCAAATAAATTATGTTCTCTTTTTGTTTTTCAGTCTGTTTATTATTTAATCGCCTAAGATAGTAGAATTTATATTTATTTGGATGTGTGTGTGTTTTAATTCTCATGCAGTTTAAATATGTGTTTTGAAAGGGTAAATTTAATAAAAAGTGTAAAAACAGTGTGATTAAAACCAGGTTTGAATGAATGATGAAAAGTAAATAGAAGAAGGGAAGCAAACTAATGGTTTAATGGTAAAAATGTTGTAAGCTTTCCGCTTACGGCCATATCACGCTGAAAACACCGGTTCTCGTCCGATCACCGAAGTTAAGCAACGTAGAGCCTGGTCAGTACTTAGATGGGTGACCACTTGGGAATACCAGGTGCTGTAAGCATCTAATTTTTCTTCTTTTTTTTTTTTTTTTTTTTTTTTTTTTTAGCAAATGATGCGACAAACAGTAATAGGGTACTACTAGTGTTTGCGAATACTCAAGGCTGAAATAGTTGGCGGTAGATATAAATCATTACAACCTCGCGTCCTGGGAGTGGGTATTCGCTTTACGTTAAATTTTTATGCGGCACATTAAATTCCCAAATAAATTATGTTCTCTTTTTGTTTTTCAGTCTGTTTATTATTTAATCGCCTAAGATAGTAGAATTTATATTTATTTGGATGTGTGTGTGTTTTAATTCTCATGCAGTTTAAATATGTGTTTTGAAAGGGTAAATTTTATAAAAAGTGTAAAAACAGTGTGATTAAAAAGCAGGTTTGAATGAAGAATGAAAAGTAAATAGAATAAGGGAAGCAAACTAATGGTTTAATGGTAAAAATGTTGTAAGATATCCGCTTACGGCCATATCACGCTGAAAACACCGGTTCTCGTCCGATCACCGAAGTTAAGAAACGTAGAGCCTGGTCAGTACTTAGATGGGTGACCACTTGGGAATACCAGGTGCTGTAAGCATCTAATTTTTCTTCTTTTTTTTTTTTTTTTTTTTTTTTTAGCAAATGATGCGACAAACAGTAATAGGGTACTACTAGTGTTTGCGATTACTCAAGGCTGAAATAGTTGGCGGTAGATATAAATCATTACAACCTCGCGTCCTGGGAGTGGGTATTCGCTTTACGTTAAATTTTTATGCGGCACATTAAATTCCCAAATAAATTATGTTCTCTTTTTGTTTTTCAGTCTGTTTATTATTTAATCGCCTAAGATAGTAGAATTTATATTTATTTGGATGTGTGTGTGTTTTAATTCTCATGCAGTTTAAATATGTGTTTTGAAAGGGTAAATTTTATAAAAAGTGTAAAAACAGTGTGATTAAAAAGCAGGTTTGAATGAATGATGAAAAGTAAATAGAATAAGGGAAGCAAACTAATGGTTTAATGGTAAAAATGTTGTAAGATATCCGCTTACGGCCATATCACGCTGAAAACACCGGTTCTCGTCCGATCACCGAAGTTAAGCAACGTAGAGCCTGGTCAGTACTTAGATGGGTGACCACTTGGGAATACCAGGTGCTGTAAGCATCTAATTTTTCTTCTTTTTTTTTTTTTTTTTTTTTTTTAGCAAATGATGCGACAAACAGTAATAGGGTACTACTAGTGTTTGCGATTACTCAAGGCTGAAATAGTTGGCGGTAGATATAAATCATTACAACCTCGCGTCCTGGGAGTGGGTATTCGCTTTACGTTAAATTTTTATGCGGCACATTAAATTCCCAAATAAATTATGTTCTCTTTTTGTTTTTCAGTCTGTTTATTATTTAATCGCCTAAGATAGTAGAATTTATATTTATTTGGATGTGTGTGTGTTTTAATTCTCATGCAGTTTAAATATGTGTTTTGAAAGGGTAAATTTAATAAAAAGTGTAAAAACAGTGTGATTAAAACCAGGTTTGAATGAATGATGAAAAGTAAATAGAATAAGGGAAGCAAACTAATGGTTTAATGGTAAAAATGTTGTAAGATATCCGCTT
>CAUVYP010000426.1:970000-972500 GCA_963556195.1 Sepiola atlantica | reverse complement strand
GCATCTAATTTTTCTTTTTTTTTTTTTTTTTTTTTTTTTTTTAGCAAATGATGCGACAAACAGTAATAGGGTACTACTAGTGTTTGCGATTACTCAAGGCTGAAATAGTTGGCGGTAGATATAAATCATTACAACCTCGCGTCCTGGGAGTGGGTATTCGCTTTACGTTAAATTTTTATGCGGCACATTAAATTCCCAAATAAATTATGTTCTCTTTTTGTTTTTCAGTCTGTTTATTATTTAATCGCCTAAGATAGTAGAATTTATATTTATTTGGATGTGTGTGTGTTTTAATTCTCATGCAGTTTAATTAAATATGTGTTTTGAAAGGGTAAATTTAATAAAAAGTGTAAAAACAGTGTGATTAAAACCAGGTTTGAATGAATGATGAAAAGTAAATAGAATAAGGGAAGCAAACTAATGGTTTAATGGTAAAAATGTTGTAAGATATCCGCTTACGGCCATATCACGCTGAAAACACCGGTTCTCGTCCGATCACCGAAGTTAAGCAACGTAGAGCCTGGTCAGTACTTAGATGGGTGACCACTTGGGAATACCAGGTGCTGTAAGCATCTAATTTTTCTTTTTTTTTTTTTTTTTTTTTTTTTTTTAGCAAATGATGCGACAAACAGTAATAGGGTACTACTAGTGTTTGCGATTACTCAAGGCTGAAATAGTTGGCGGTAGATATAAATCATTACAACCTCGCGTCCTGGGAGTGGGTATTCGCTTTACGTTAAATTTTTATGCGGCACATTAAATTCCCAAATAAATTATGTTCTCTTTTTGTTTTTCAGTCTGTTTATTATTTAATCGCCTAAGATAGTAGAATTTATATTTATTTGGATGTGTGTGTGTTTTAATTCTCATGCAGTTTAAATATGTGTTTTGAAAGGGTAAATTTAATAAAAAGTGTAAAAACAGTGTGATTAAAAGCAGGTTTGAATGAATGATGAAAAGTAAATAGAATAAGGGAAGCAAACTAATGGTTTAATGGTAAAAATGTTGTAAGATATCCGCTTACGGCCATATCACGCTGAAAACACTGGTTCTCGTCCGATCACCGAAGTTAAGCAACGTAGAGCCTGGTCAGTACTTAGATGGGTGACCACTTGGGAATACCAGGTGCTGTAAGCATCTAATTTTTCTTCTTTTTTTTTTTTTTTTTAGCAAATGATGCGACAAACAGTAATAGGGTACTACTAGTGTTTGCGATTACTCAAGGCTTAAATAGTTGGCGGTAGATATAAATCATTACAACCTCGCGTCCTGGGAGTGGGTATTCGCTTTACGTTAAATTTTTATGCGGCACATTAAATTCCCAAATAAATTATGTTCTCTTTTTGTTTTTCAGTCTGTTTATTATTTAATCGCCTAAGATAGTAGAATTTATATTTATTTGGATGTGTGTGTGTTTTAATTCTCATGCAGTTTAATTAAATATGTGTTTTGAAAGGGTAAATTTAATAAAAAGTGTAAAAACAGTGTGATTAAAACCAGGTTTGAATGAATGATGAAAAGTAAATAGAATAAGGGAAGCAAACTAATGGTTTAATGGTAAAAATGTTGTAAGATATCCGCTTACGGCCATATCACGCTGAAAACACCGGTTCTCGTCCGATCACCGAAGTTAAGCAACGTAGAGCCTGGTCAGTACTTAGATGGGTGACCACTTGGGAATACCAGGTGCTGTAAGCATCTAATTTTTCTTCTTTTTTTTTTTTTTTTTTTTTTTTTTTAGCAAATGATGCGACAAACAGTAATAGGGTACTACTAGTGTTTGCGATTACTCAAGGCTGAAATAGTTGGCGGTAGATATAAATCATTACAACCTCGCGTCCTGGGAGTGGGTATTCGCTTTACGTTAAATTTTTATGCGGCACATTAAATTCCCAAATAAATTATGTTCTCTTTTTGTTTTTCAGTCTGTTTATTATTTAATCGCCTAAGATAGTAGAATTTATATTTATTTGGATGTGTGTGTGTTTTAATTCTCATGCAGTTTAATTAAATATGTGTTTTGAAAGGGTAAATTTAATAAAAAGTGTAAAAACAGTGTGATTAAAACCAGGTTTGAATGAATGATGAAAAGTAAATAGAATAAGGGAAGCAAACTAATGGTTTAATGGTAAAAATGTTGTAAGATATCCGCTTACGGCCATATCACGCTGAAAACACTGGTTCTCGTCCGATCACCGAAGTTAAGCAACGTAGAGCCTGGTCAGTACTTAGATGGGTGACCACTTGGGAATACCAGGTGCTGTAAGCATCTAATTTTTCTTCTTTTTTTTTTTTTTTTTTTTTTTTTTAGCAAATGATGCGACAAACAGTAATAGGGTACTACTAGTGTTTGCGATTACTCAAGGCTGAAATAGTTGGCGGTAGATATAAATCATTACAACCTCGCGTCCTGGGAGTGGGTATTCGCTTTACGTTAAATTTTTATGCGGCACATTAAATTCCCAAATAAATTATGTTCTCTTTTTGTTTTTCAGTCTGT
>CAUVYP010000426.1:935000-965000 GCA_963556195.1 Sepiola atlantica | reverse complement strand
AAATCATTACAACCTCGCGTCCTGGGAGTGGGTATTCGCTTTACGTTAAATTTTTATGCGGCACATTAAATTCCCAAATAAATTATGTTCTCTTTTTGTTTTTCAGTCTGTTTATTATTTAATCGCCTAAGATAGTAGAATTTATATTTATTTGGATGTGTGTGTGTTTTAATTCTCATGCAGTTTAATTAAATATGTGTTTTGAAAGGGTAAATTTAATAAAAAGTGTAAAAACAGTGTGATTAAAACCAGGTTTGAATGAATGATGAAAAGTAAATAGAATAAGGGAAGCAAACTAATGGTTTAATGGTAAAAATGTTGTAAGATATCCGCTTACGGCCATATCACGCTGAAAACACCGGTTCTCGTCCGATCACCGAAGTTAAGCAACGTAGAGCCTGGTCAGTACTTAGATGGGTGACCACTTGGGAATACCAGGTGCTGTAAGCATCTAATTTTTCTTTTTTTTTTTTTTTTTTTTTTTTTTTTAGCAAATGATGCGACAAACAGTAATAGGGTACTACTAGTGTTTGCGATTACTCAAGGCTGAAATAGTTGGCGGTAGATATAAATCATTACAACCTCGCGTCCTGGGAGTGGGTATTCGCTTTACGTTAAATTTTTATGCGGCACATTAAATTCCCAAATAAATTATGTTCTCTTTTTGTTTTTCAGTCTGTTTATTATTTAATCGCCTAAGATAGTAGAATTTATATTTATTTGGATGTGTGTGTGTTTTAATTCTCATGCAGTTTAAATATGTGTTTTGAAAGGGTAAATTTAATAAAAAGTGTAAAAACAGTGTGATTAAAACCAGGTTTGAATGAATGATGAAAAGTAAATAGAATAAGGGAAGCAAACTAATGGTTTAATGGTAAAAATGTTGTAAGATATCCGCTTACGGCCATATCACGCTGAAAACACCGGTTCTCGTCCGATCACCGAAGTTAAGCAACGTAGAGCCTGGTCAGTACTTAGATGGGTGACCACTTGGGAATACCAGGTGCTGTAAGCATCTAATTTTTCTTCTTTTTTTTTTTTTTTTTTTTTTTTTAGCAAATGATGCGACAAACAGTAATAGGGTACTACTAGTGTTTGCGATTACTCAAGGCTGAAATAGTTGGCGGTAGATATAAATCATTACAACCTCGCGTCCTGGGAGTGGGTATTCGCTTTACGTTAAATTTTTATGCGGCACATTAAATTCCCAAATAAATTATGTTCTCTTTTTGTTTTTCAGTCTGTTTATTATTTAATCGCCTAAGATAGTAGAATTTATATTTATTTGGATGTGTGTGTGTTTTAATTCTCATGCAGTTTAAATATGTGTTTTGAAAGGGTAAATTTAATAAAAAGTGTAAAAACAGTGTGATTAAAAGCAGGTTTGAATGAATGATGAAAAGTAAATAGAATAAGGGAAGCAAACTAATGGTTTAATGGTAAAAATGTTGTAAGATATCCGCTTACGGCCATATCACGCTGAAAACACTGGTTCTCGTCCGATCACCGAAGTTAAGCAACGTAGAGCCTGGTCAGTACTTAGATGGGTGACCACTTGGGAATACCAGGTGCTGTAAGCATCTAATTTTTCTTCTTTTTTTTTTTTTTTTTAGCAAATGATGCGACAAACAGTAATAGGGTACTACTAGTGTTTGCGATTACTCAAGGCTTAAATAGTTGGCGGTAGATATAAATCATTACAACCTCGCGTCCTGGGAGTGGGTATTCGCTTTACGTTAAATTTTTATGCGGCACATTAAATTCCCAAATAAATTATGTTCTCTTTTTGTTTTTCAGTCTGTTTATTATTTAATCGCCTAAGATAGTAGAATTTATATTTATTTGGATGTGTGTGTGTTTTAATTCTCATGCAGTTTAATTAAATATGTGTTTTGAAAGGGTAAATTTAATAAAAAGTGTAAAAACAGTGTGATTAAAACCAGGTTTGAATGAATGATGAAAAGTAAATAGAATAAGGGAAGCAAACTAATGGTTTAATGGTAAAAATGTTGTAAGATATCCGCTTACGGCCATATCACGCTGAAAACACCGGTTCTCGTCCGATCACCGAAGTTAAGCAACGTAGAGCCTGGTCAGTACTTAGATGGGTGACCACTTGGGAATACCAGGTGCTGTAAGCATCTAATTTTTCTTCTTTTTTTTTTTTTTTTTTTTTTTTTTTTTAGCAAATGATGCGACAAACAGTAATAGGGTACTACTAGTGTTTGCGATTACTCAAGGCTGAAATAGTTGGCGGTAGATATAAATCATTACAACCTCGCGTCCTGGGAGTGGGTATTCGCTTTACGTTAAATTTTTATGCGGCACATTAAATTCCCAAATAAATTATGTTCTCTTTTTGTTTTTCAGTCTGTTTATTATTTAATCGCCTAAGATAGTAGAATTTATATTTATTTGGATGTGTGTGTGTTTTAATTCTCATGCAGTTTAAATATGTGTTTTGAAAGGGTAAATTTAATAAAAAGTGTAAAAACAGTGTGATTAAAACCAGGTTTGAATGAATGATAAAAAGTAAATAGAATAAGGGAAGCAAACTAATGGTTTAATGGTAAAAATGTTGTAAGATATCCGCTTACGGCCATATCACGCTGAAAACACCGGTTCTCGTCCGATCACCGAAGTTAAGCAACGTAGAGCCTGGTCAGTACTTAGATGGGTGACCACTTGGGAATACCAGGTGCTGTAAGCATCTAATTTTTCTTCTTTTTTTTTTTTTTTTTTTTTTTTTTTAGCAAATGATGCGACAAACAGTAATAGGGTACTACTAGTGTTTGCGATTACTCAAGGCTGAAATAGTTGGCGGTAGATATAAATCATTACAACCTCGCGTCCTGGGAGTGGGTATTCGCTTTACGTTAAATTTTTATGCGGCACATTAAATTCCCAAATAAATTATTTTCTCTTTTTGTTTTTCAGTCTGTTTATTATTTAATCGCCTAAGATAGTAGAATTTATATTTATTTGGATGTGTGTGTGTTTTAATTCTCATGCAGTTTAATTAAATATGTGTTTTGAAAGGGTAAATTTAATAAAAAGTGTAAAAACAGTGTGATTAAAACCAGGTTTGAATGAATGATGAAAAGTAAATAGAATAAGGGAAGCAAACTAATGGTTTAATGGTAAAAATGTTGTAAGATATCCGCTTACGGCCATATCACGCTGAAAACACCGGTTCTCGTCCGATCACCGAAGTTAAGCAACGTAGAGCCTGGTCAGTACTTAGATGGGTGACCACTTGGGAATACCAGGTGCTGTAAGCATCTAATTTTTCTTCTTTTTTTTTTTTTTTTTTTTTTTTTTTTAGCAAATGATGCGACAAACAGTAATAGGGTACTACTAGTGTTTGCGATTACTCAAGGCTGAAATAGTTGGCGGTAGATATAAATCATTACAACCTCGCGTCCTGGGAGTGGGTATTCGCTTTACGTTAAATTTTTATGCGGCACATTAAATTCCCAAATAAATTATGTTCTCTTTTTGTTTTTCAGTCTGTTTATTATTTAATCGCCTAAGATAGTAGAATTTATATTTATTTGGATGTGTGTGTGTTTTAATTCTCATGCAGTTTAATTAAATATGTGTTTTGAAAGGGTAAATTTAATAAAAAGTGTAAAAACAGTGTGATTAAAACCAGGTTTGAATGAATGATGAAAAGTAAATAGAATAAGGGAAGCAAACTAATGGTTTAATGGTAAAAATGTTGTAAGACATCCGCTTACGGCCATATCACGCTGAAAACACCGGTTCTCGTCCGATCACCGAAGTTAAGCAACGTAGAGCCTGGTCAGTACTTAGATGGGTGACCACTTGGGAATACCAGGTGCTGTAAGCATCTAATTTTTCTTCTTTTTTTTTTTTTTTTTTTTTTAGCAAATGATGCGACAAACAGTAATAGGGTACTACTAGTGTTTGCGATTACTCAAGGCTGAAATAGTTGGCGGTAGATATAAATCATTACAACCTCGCGTCCTGGGAGTGGGTATTCGCTTTACGTTAAATTTTTATGCGGCACATTAAATTCCCAAATAAATTATGTTCTCTTTTTGTTTTTCAGTCTGTTTATTATTTAATCGCCTAAGATAGTAGAATTTATATTTATTTGGATGTGTGTGTGTTTTAATTCTCATGCAGTTTAAATATGTGTTTTGAAAGGGTAAATTTAATAAAAAGTGTAAAAACAGTGTGATTAAAACCAGGTTTGAATGAATGATGAAAAGTAAATAGAATAAGGGAAGCAAACTAATGGTTTAATGGTAAAAATGTTGTAAGATATCCGCTTACGGCCATATCACGCTGAAAACACCGGTTCTCGTCCGATCACCGAAGTTAAGCAACGTAGAGCCTGGTCAGTACTTAGATGGGTGACCACTTGGGAATACCAGGTGCTGTAAGCATCTAATTTTTCTTCTTTTTTTTTTTTTTTTTTTTTTTTTTTTAGCAAATGATGCGACAAACAGTAATAGGGTACTACTAGTGTTTGCGATTACTCAAGGCTGAAATAGTTGGCGGTAGATATAAATCATTACAACCTCGCGTCCTGGGAGTGGGTATTCGCTTTACGTTAAATTTTTATGCGGCACATTAAATTCCCAAATAAATTATGTTCTCTTTTTGTTTTTCAGTCTGTTTATTATTTAATCGCCTAAGATAGTAGAATTTATATTTATTTGGATGTGTGTGTGTTTTAATTCTCATGCAGTTTAATTAAATATGTGTTTTGAAAAGGTAAATTTAATAAAAAGTGTAAAAACAGTGTGATTAAAACCAGGTTTGAATGAATGATGAAAAGTAAATAGAATAAGGGAAGCAAACTAATGGTTTAATGGTAAAAATGTTGTAAGATATCCGCTTACGGCCATATCACGCTGAAAACACCGGTTCTCGTCCGATCACCGAAGTTAAGCAACGTAGAGCCTGGTCAGTACTTAGATGGGTGACCACTTGGGAATACCAGGTGCTGTAAGCATCTAATTTTTCTTCTTTTTTTTTTTTTTTTTTTTTTTTTTTTTTTAGCAAATGATGCGACAAACAGTAATAGGGTACTACTAGTGTTTGCGATTACTCAAGGCTGAAATAGTTGGCGGTAGATATAAATCATTACAACCTCGCGTCCTGGGAGTGGGTATTCGCTTTACGTTAAATTTTTATGCGGCACATTAAATTCCCAAATAAATTATGTTCTCTTTTTGTTTTTCAGTCTGTTTATTATTTAATCGCCTAAGATAGTAGAATTTATATTTATTTGGATGTGTGTGTGTTTTAATTCTCATGCAGTTTAAATATGTGTTTTGAAAGGGTAAATTTAATAAAAAGTGTAAAAACAGTGTGATTAAAACCAGGTTTGAATGAATGATGAAAAGTAAATAGAATAAGGGAAGCAAACTAATGGTTTAATGGTAAAAATGTTGTAAGATATCCGCTTACGGCCATATCACGCTGAAAACACCGGTTCTCGTCCGATCACCGAAGTTAAGCAACGTAGAGCCTGGTCAGTACTTAGATGGGTGACCACTTGGGAATACCAGGTGCTGTAAGCATCTAATTTTTCTTCTTTTTTTTTTTTTTTTTTTTTTTTTTTTTTTAGCAAATGATGCGACAAACAGTAATAGGGTACTACTAGTGTTTGCGATTACTCAAGGCTGAAATAGTTGGCGGTAGATATAAATCATTACAACCTCGCGTCCTGGGAGTGGGTATTCGCTTTACGTTAAATTTTTATGCGGCACATTAAATTCCCAAATAAATTATGTTCTCTTTTTGTTTTTCAGTCTGTTTATTATTTAATCGCCTAAGATAGTAGAATTTATATTTATTTGGATGTGTGTGTGTTTTAATTCTCATGCAGTTTAAATATGTGTTTTGAAAGGGTAAATTTAATAAAAAGTGTAAAAACAGTGTGATTAAAACCAGGTTTGAATGAATGATGAAAAGTAAATAGAATAAGGGAAGCAAACTAATGGTTTAATGGTAAAAATGTTGTAAGATATCCGCTTACGGCCATATCACGCTGAAAACACCGGTTCTCGTCCGATCACCGAAGTTAAGCAACGTAGAGCCTGGTCAGTACTTAGATGGGTGACCACTTGGGAATACCAGGTGCTGTAAGCATCTAATTTTTCTTCTTTTTTTTTTTTTTTTTTTTTTTTTTAGCAAATGATGCGACAAACAGTAATAGGGTACTACTAGTGTTTGCGATTACTCAAGGCTGAAATAGTTGGCGGTAGATATAAATCATTACAACCTCGCGTCCTGGGAGTGGGTATTCGCTTTACGTTAAATTTTTATGCGGCACATTAAATTCCCAAATAAATTATGTTCTCTTTTTGTTTTTCAGTCTGTTTATTATTTAATCGCCTAAGATAGTAGAATTTATATTTATTTGGATGTGTGTGTGTTTTAATTCTCATGCAGTTTAAATATGTGTTTTGAAAGGGTAAATTTTATAAAAAGTGTAAAAACAGTGTGATTAAAAAGCAGGTTTGAATGAATGATGAAAAGTAAATAGAATAAGGGAAGCAAACTAATGGTTTAATGGTAAAAATGTTGTAAGATATCCGCTTACGGCCATATCACGCTGAAAACACCGGTTCTCGTCCGATCACCGAAGTTAAGCAACGTAGAGCCTGGTCAGTACTTAGATGGGTGACCACTTGGGAATACCAGGTGCTGTAAGCATCTAATTTTTCTTCTTTTTTTTTTTTTTTTTTTTTTTTTAGCAAATGATGCGACAAACAGTAATAGGGTACTACTAGTGTTTGCGATTACTCAAGGCTGAAATAGTTGGCGGTAGATATAAATCATTACAACCTCGCGTCCTGGGAGTGGGTATTCGCTTTACGTTAAATTTTTATGCGGCACATTAAATTCCCAAATAAATTATGTTCTCTTTTTGTTTTTCAGTCTGTTTATTATTTAATCGCCTAAGATAGTAGAATTTATATTTATTTGGATGTGTGTGTTTTTTAATTCTCATGCAGTTTAAATATGTGTTTTGAAAGGGTAAATTTTATAAAAAGTGTAAAAACAGTGTGATTAAAAAGCAGGTTTGAATGAATGATGAAAAGTAAATAGAATAAGGGAAGCAAACTAATGGTTTAATGGTAAAAATGTTGTAAGATATCCGCTTACGGCCATATCACGCTGAAAACACCGGTTCTCGTCCGATCACCGAAGTTAAGCAACGTAGAGCCTGGTCAGTACTTAGATGGGTGACCACTTGGGAATACCAGGTGCTGTAAGCATCTAATTTTTCTTCTTTTTTTTTTTTTTTTTTTTTTTTTAGCAAATGATGCGACAAACAGTAATAGGGTACTACTAGTGTTTGCGATTACTCAAGGCTGAAATAGTTGGCGGTAGATATAAATCATTACAACCTCGCGTCCTGGGAGTGGGTATTCGCTTTACGTTAAATTTTTATGCGGCACATTAAATTCCCAAATAGATTATGTTCTCTTTTTGTTTTTCAGTCTGTTTATTATTTAATCGCCTAAGATAGTAGAATTTATATTTATTTGGATGTGTGTGTGTTTTAATTCTCATGCAGTTTAAATATGTGTTTTGAAAGGGTAAATTTTATAAAAAGTGTAAAAACAGTGTGATTAAAAAGCAGGTTTGAATGAATGATGAAAAGTAAATAGAATAAGGGAAGCAAACTAATGGTTTAATGGTAAAAATGTGGTAAGATATCCGCTTACGGCCATATCACGCTGAAAACACCGGTTCTCGTCCGATCACCGAAGTTAAGCAACGTAGAGCCTGGTCAGTACTTAGATGGGTGACCACTTGGGAATACCAGGTGCTGTAAGCATCTAATTTTTCTTCTTTTTTTTTTTTTTTTTTTTTTTTTTTTTAGCAAATGATGCGACAAACAGTAATAGGGTACTACTAGTGTTTGCGATTACTCAAGGCTGAAATAGTTGGCGGTAGATATAAATCATTACAACCTCGCGTCCTGGGAGTGGGTATTCGCTTTACGTTAAATTTTTATGCGGCACATTAAATTCCCAAATAGATTATGTTCTCTTTTTGTTTTTCAGTCTGTTTATTATTTAATCGCCTAAGATAGTAGAATTTATATTTATTTGGATGTGTGTGTGTTTTAATTCTCATGCAGTTTAATTAAATATGTGTTTTGAAAGGGTAAATTTAATAAAAAGTGTAAAAACAGTGTGATTAAAACCAGGTTTGAATGAATGATGAAAAGTAAATAGAATAAGGGAAGCAAACTAATGGTTTAATGGTAAAAATGTTGTAAGATATCCGCTTACGGCCATATCACGCTGAAAACACCGGTTCTCGTCCGATCACCGAAGTTAAGCAACGTAGAGCCTGGTCAGTACTTAGATGGGTGACCACTTGGGAATACCAGGTGCTGTAAGCATCTAATTTTTCTTCTTTTTTTTTTTTTTTTTTTTTTTTTAGCAAATGATGCGACAAACAGTAATAGGGTACTACTAGTGTTTGCGATTACTCAAGGCTGAAATAGTTGGCGGTAGATATAAATCATTACAACCTCGCGTCCTGGGAGTGGGTATTCGCTTTACGTTAAATTTTTATGCGGCACATTAAATTCCCAAATAGATTATGTTCTCTTTTTGTTTTTCAGTCTGTTTATTATTTAATCGCCTAAGATAGTAGAATTTATATTTATTTGGATGTGTGTGTGTTTTAATTCTCATGCAGTTTAAATATGTGTTTTGAAAGGGTAAATTTTATAAAAAGTGTAAAAACAGTGTGATTAAAAAGCAGGTTTGAATGAATGATGAAAAGTAAATAGAATAAGGGAAGCAAACTAATGGTTTAATGGTAAAAATGTTGTAAGATATCCGCTTACGGCCATATCACGCTGAAAACACCGGTTCTCGTCCGATCACCGAAGTTAAGCAACGTAGAGCCTGGTCAGTACTTAGATGGGTGACCACTTGGGAATACCAGGTGCTGTAAGCATCTAATTTTTCTTCTTTTTTTTTTTTTTTTTTTTTTTTTTTTTTTTTTTTTTTTTTTTTAGCAAATGATGCGACAAACAGTAATAGGGTACTACTAGTGTTTGCGATTACTCAAGGCTGAAATAGTTGGCGGTAGATATAAATCATTACAACCTCGCGTCCTGGGAGTGGGTATTCGCTTTACGTTAAATTTTTATGCGGCACATTAAATTCCCAAATAAATTATGTTCTCTTTTTGTTTTTCAGTCTGTTTATTATTTAATCGCCTAAGATAGTAGAATTTATATTTATTTGGATGTGTGTGTGTTTTAATTCTCATGCAGTTTAATTAAATATGTGTTTTGAAAGGGTAAATTTAATAAAAAGTGTAAAAACAGTGTGATTAAAACCAGGTTTGAATGAATGATGAAAAGTAAATAGAATAAGGGAAGCAAACTAATGGTTTAATGGTAAAAATGTTGTAAGATATCCGCTTACGGCCATATCACGCTGAAAACACCGGTTCTCGTCCGATCACCGAAGTTAAGCAACGTAGAGCCTGGTCAGTACTTAGATGGGTGACCACTTGGGAATACCAGGTGCTGTAAGCATCTAATTTTTCTTCTTTTTTTTTTTTTTTTTTTTTTAGCAAATGATGCGACAAACAGTAATAGGGTACTACTAGTGTTTGCGATTACTCAAGGCTGAAATAGTTGGCGGTAGATATAAATCATTACAACCTCGCGTCCTGGGAGTGGGTATTCGCTTTACGTTAAATTTTTATGCGGCACATTAAATTCCCAAATAAATTATGTTCTCTTTTTGTTTTTCAGTCTGTTTATTATTTAATCGCCTAAGATAGTAGAATTTATATTTATTTGGATGTGTGTGTGTTTTAATTCTCATGCAGTTTAAATATGTGTTTTGAAAGGGTAAATTTAATAAAAAGTGTAAAAACAGTGTGATTAAAACCAGGTTTGAATGAATGATGAAAAGTAAATAGAATAAGGGAAGCAAACTAATGGTTTAATGGTAAAAATGTTGTAAGATATCCGCTTACGGCCATATCACGCTGAAAACACCGGTTCTCGTCCGATCACCGAAGTTAAGCAACGTAGAGCCTGGTCAGTACTTAGATGGGTGACCACTTGGGAATACCAGGTGCTGTAAGCATCTAATTTTTCTTCTTTTTTTTTTTTTTTTTTTTTTTTTTTTTTTTTAGCAAATGATGCGACAAACAGTAATAGGGTACTACTAGTGTTTGCGATTACTCAAGGCTGAAATAGTTGGCGGTAGATATAAATCATTACAACCTCGCGTCCTGGGAGTGGGTATTCGCTTTACGTTAAATTTTTATGCGGCACATTAAATTCCCAAATAAATTATGTTCTCTTTTTGTTTTTCAGTCTGTTTATTATTTAATCGCCTAAGATAGTAGAATTTATATTTATTTGGATGTGTGTGTGTTTTAATTCTCATGCAGTTTAAATATGTGTTTTGAAAGGGTAAATTTTATAAAAAGTGTAAAAACAGTGTGATTAAAAAGCAGGTTTGAATGAATGATGAAAAGTAAATAGAATAAGGGAAGCAAACTAATGGTTTAATGGTAAAAATGTTGTAAGATATCCGCTTACGGCCATATCACGCTGAAAACACCGGTTCTCGTCCGATCACCGAAGTTAAGCAACGTAGAGCCTGGTCAGTACTTAGATGGGTGACCACTTGGGAATACCAGGTGCTGTAAGCATCTAATTTTTCTTCTTTTTTTTTTTTTTTTTTTTTTTTTTTTTTTTTTTTTTAGCAAATGATGCGACAAACAGTAATAGGGTACTACTAGTGTTTGCGATTACTCAAGGCTGAAATAGTTGGCGGTAGATATAAATCATTACAACCTCGCGTCCTGGGAGTGGGTATTCGCTTTACGTTAAATTTTTATGCGGCACATTAAATTCCCAAATAAATTATGTTCTCTTTTTGTTTTTCAGTCTGTTTATTATTTAATCGCCTAAGATAGTAGAATTTATATTTATTTGGATGTGTGTGTGTTTTAATTCTCATGCAGTTTAAATATGTGTTTTGAAAGGGTAAATTTAATAAAAAGTGTAAAAACAGTGTGATTAAAACCAGGTTTGAATGAATGATGAAAAGTAAATAGAATAAGGGAAGCAAACTAATGGTTTAATGGTAAAAATGTTGTAAGATATCCGCTTACGGCCATATCACGCTGAAAACACCGGTTCTCGTCCGATCACCGAAGTTAAGCAACGTAGAGCCTGGTCAGTACTTAGATGGGTGACCACTTGGGAATACCAGGTGCTGTACGCATCTAATTTTTCTTCTTTTTTTTTTTTTTTTTTTTTTTTTTTTTTTTTTTTTTAGCAAATGATGCGACAAACAGTAATAGGGTACTACTAGGGTTTGCGATTACTCAAGGCTGAAATAGTTGGCGGTAGATATAAATCATTACAACCTCGCGTCCTGGGAGTGGGTATTCGCTTTACGTTAAATTTTTATGCGGCACATTAAATTCCCAAATAAATTATGTTCTCTTTTTGTTTTTCAGTCTGTTTATTATTTAATCGCCTAAGATAGTAGAATTTATATTTATTTGGATGTGTGTGTGTTTTAATTCTCATGCAGTTTAAATATGTGTTTTGAAAGGGTAAATTTAATAAAAAGTGTAAAAACAGTGTGATTAAAACCAGGTTTGAATGAATGATGAAAAGTAAATAGAATAAGGGAAGCAAACTAATGGTTTAATGGTAAAAATGTTGTAAGATATCCGCTTACGGCCATATCACGCTGAAAACACCGGTTCTCGTCCGATCACCGAAGTTAAGCAACGTAGAGCCTGGTCAGTACTTAGATGGGTGACCACTTGGGAATACCAGGTGCTGTAAGCATCTAATTTTTCTTCTTTTTTTTTTTTTTTTTTTTTTTTAGCAAATGATGCGACAAACAGTAATAGGGTACTACTAGTGTTTGCGATTACTCAAGGCTGAAATAGTTGGCGGTAGATATAAATCATTACAACCTCGCGTCCTGGGAGTGGGTATTCGCTTTACGTTAAATTTTTATGCGGCACATTAAATTCCCAAATAAATTATGTTCTCTTTTTGTTTTTCAGTCTGTTTATTATTTAATCGCCTAAGATAGTAGAATTTATATTTATTTGGATGTGTGTGTGTTTTAATTCTCATGCAGTTTAAATATGTGTTTTGAAAGGGTAAATTTAATAAAAAGTGTAAAAACAGTGTGATTAAAACCAGGTTTGAATGAATGATGAAAAGTAAATAGAATAAGGGAAGCAAACTAATGGTTTAATGGTAAAAATGTTGTAAGATATCCGCTTACGGCCATATCACGCTGAAAACACCGGTTCTCGTCCGATCACCGAAGTTAAGCAACGTAGAGCCTGGTCAGTACTTAGATGGGTGACCACTTGGGAATACCAGGTGCTGTAAGCATCTAATTTTTCTTCTTTTTTTTTTTTTTTTTTTTTTTTTTTTTTTTTTTAGCAAATGATGCGACAAACAGTAATAGGGTACTACTAGTGTTTGCGATTACTCAAGGCTGAAATAGTTGGCGGTAGATATAAATCATTACAACCTCGCGTCCTGGGAGTGGGTATTCGCTTTACGTTAAATTTTTATGCGGCACATTAAATTCCCAAATAAATTATGTTCTCTTTTTGTTTTTCAGTCTGTTTATTATTTAATCGCCTAAGATAGTAGAATTTATATTTATTTGGATGTGT
This sequence comes from Sepiola atlantica, assembly GCA_963556195.1. Classification (NCBI taxonomy): domain Eukaryota; kingdom Metazoa; phylum Mollusca; class Cephalopoda; order Sepiida; family Sepiolidae; genus Sepiola; species Sepiola atlantica. Next base: position 952,298 of record CAUVYP010000426.1, on the reverse strand, counting down.
GTGTGTTTTAATTCTCATGCAGTTTAAATATGTGTTTTGAAAGGGTAAATTTTATAAAAAGTGTAAAAACAGTGTGATTAAAAAGCAGGTTTGAATGAATGATGAAAAGTAAATAGAATAAGGGAAGCAAACTAATGGTTTAATGGTAAAAATGTTGTAAGATATCCGCTTACGGCCATATCACGCTGAAAACACCGGTTCTCGTCCGATCACCGAAGTTAAGCAACGTAGAGCCTGGTCAGTACTTAGATGGGTGACCACTTGGGAATACCAGGTGCTGTAAGCATCTAATTTTTCTTCTTTTTTTTTTTTTTTTTTTTTTTTTTTTTTTTTAGCAAATGATGCGACAAACAGTAATAGGGTACTACTAGTGTTTGCGATTACTCAAGGCTGAAATAGTTGGCGGTAGATATAAATCATTACAACCTCGCGTCCTGGGAGTGGGTATTCGCTTTACGTTAAATTTTTATGCGGCACATTAAATTCCCAAATAAATTATGTTCTCTTTTTGTTTTTCAGTCTGTTTATTATTTAATCGCCTAAGATAGTAGAATTTATATTTATTTGGATGTGTGTGTGTTTTAATTCTCATGCAGTTTAAATATGTGTTTTGAAAGGGTAAATTTAATAAAAAGTGTAAAAACAGTGTGATTAAAACCAGGTTTGAATGAATGATGAAAAGTAAATAGAATAAGGGAAGCAAACTAATGGTTTAATGGTAAAAATGTTGTAAGATATCCGCTTACGGCCATATCACGCTGAAAACACCGGTTCTCGTCCGATCACCGAAGTTAAGCAACGTAGAGCCTGGTCAGTACTTAGATGGGTGACCACTTGGGAATACCAGGTGCTGTACGCATCTAATTTTTCTTCTTTTTTTTTTTTTTTTTTTTTTTTTTTTTTTTTAGCAAATGATGCGACAAACAGTAATAGGGTACTACTAGGGTTTGCGATTACTCAAGGCTGAAATAGTTGGCGGTAGATATAAATCATTACAACCTCGCGTCCTGGGAGTGGGTATTCGCTTTACGTTAAATTTTTATGCGGCACATTAAATTCCCAAATAAATTATGTTCTCTTTTTGTTTTTCAGTCTGTTTATTATTTAATCGCCTAAGATAGTAGAATTTATATTTATTTGGATGTGTGTGTGTTTTAATTCTCATGCAGTTTAAATATGTGTTTTGAAAGGGTAAATTTAATAAAAAGTGTAAAAACAGTGTGATTAAAACCAGGTTTGAATGAATGATGAAAAGTAAATAGAATAAGGGAAGCAAACTAATGGTTTAATGGTAAAAATGTTGTAAGATATCCGCTTACGGCCATATCACGCTGAAAACACCGGTTCTCGTCCGATCACCGAAGTTAAGCAACGTAGAGCCTGGTCAGTACTTAGATGGGTGACCACTTGGGAATACCAGGTGCTGTAAGCATCTAATTTTTCTTCTTTTTTTTTTTTTTTTTTTTTTTTAGCAAATGATGCGACAAACAGTAATAGGGTACTACTAGTGTTTGCGATTACTCAAGGCTGAAATAGTTGGCGGTAGATATAAATCATTACAACCTCGCGTCCTGGGAGTGGGTATTCGCTTTACGTTAAATTTTTATGCGGCACATTAAATTCCCAAATAAATTATGTTCTCTTTTTGTTTTTCAGTCTGTTTATTATTTAATCGCCTAAGATAGTAGAATTTATATTTATTTGGATGTGTGTGTGTTTTAATTCTCATGCAGTTTAAATATGTGTTTTGAAAGGGTAAATTTAATAAAAAGTGTAAAAACAGTGTGATTAAAACCAGGTTTGAATGAATGATGAAAAGTAAATAGAATAAGGGAAGCAAACTAATGGTTTAATGGTAAAAATGTTGTAAGATATCCGCTTACGGCCATATCACGCTGAAAACACCGGTTCTCGTCCGATCACCGAAGTTAAGCAACGTAGAGCCTGGTCAGTACTTAGATGGGTGACCACTTGGGAATACCAGGTGCTGTAAGCATCTAATTTTTCTTCTTTTTTTTTTTTTTTTTTTTTTTTTTTTAGCAAATGATGCGACAAACAGTAATAGGGTACTACTAGTGTTTGCGATTACTCAAGGCTGAAATAGTTGGCGGTAGATATAAATCATTACAACCTCGCGTCCTGGGAGTGGGTATTCGCTTTACGTTAAATTTTTATGCGGCACATTAAATTCCCAAATAAATTATGTTCTCTTTTTGTTTTTCAGTCTGTTTATTATTTAATCGCCTAAGATAGTAGAATTTATATTTATTTGGATGTGTGTGTGTTTTAATTCTCATGCAGTTTAAATATGTGTTTTGAAAGGGTAAATTTAATAAAAAGTGTAAAAACAGTGTGATTAAAACCAGGTTTGAATGAATGATGAAAAGTAAATAGAATAAGGGAAGCAAACTAATGGTTTAATGGTAAAAATGTTGTAAGATATCCGCTTACGGCCATATCACGCTGAAAACACCGGTTCTCGTCCGATCACCGAAGTTAAGCAACGTAGAGCCTGGTCAGTACTTAGATGGGTGACCACTTGGGAATACCAGGTGCTGTAAGCATCTAATTTTTCTTCTTTTTTTTTTTTTTTTTTTTTTTATTTAGCAAATGATGCGACAAACAGTAATAGGGTACTACTAGTGTTTGCGATTACTCAAGGCTGAAATAGTTGGCGGTAGATATAAATCATTACAACCTCGCGTCCTGGGAGTGGGTATTCGCTTTACGTTAAATTTTTATGCGGCACATTAAATTCCCAAATAAATTATGTTCTCTTTTTGTTTTTCAGTCTGTTTATTATTTAATCGCCTAAGATAGTAGAATTTATATTTATTTGGATGTGTGTGTGTTTTAATTCTCATGCAGTTTAAATATGTGTTTTGAAAGGGTAAATTTTATAAAAAGTGTAAAAACAGTGTGATTAAAAAGCAGGTTTGAATGAATGATGAAAAGTAAATAGAATAAGGGAAGCAAACTAATGGTTTAATGGTAAAAATGTTGTAAGATATCCGCTTACGGCCATATCACGCTGAAAACACCGGTTCTCGTCCGATCACCGAAGTTAAGTAACGTAGAGCCTGGTCAGTACTTAGATGGGTGACCACTTGGGAATACCAGGTGCTGTAAGCATCTAATTTTTCTTCTTTTTTTTTTTTTTTTTTTTTTTTTTTTTTAGCAAATGATGCGACAAACAGTAATAGGGTACTACTAGTGTTTGCGATTACTCAAGGCTGAAATAGTTGGCGGTAGATATAAATCATTACAACCTCGCGTCCTGGGAGTGGGTATTCGCTTTACGTTAAATTTTTATGCGGCACATTAAATTCCCAAATAAATTATGTTCTCTTTTTGTTTTTCAGTCTGTTTATTATTTAATCGCCTAAGATAGTAGAATTTATATTTATTTGGATGTGTGTGTGTTTTAATTCTCATGCAGTTTAAATATGTGTTTTGAAAGGGTAAATTTTATAAAAAGTGTAAAAACAGTGTGATTAAAAAGCAGGTTTGAATGAATGATGAAAAGTAAATAGAATAAGGGAAGCAAACTAATGGTTTAATGGTAAAAATGTTGTAAGATATCCGCTTACGGCCATATGACGCTGAAAACACCGGTTCTCGTCCGATCACCGAAGTTAAGCAACGTAGAGCCTGGTCAGTACTTAGATGGGTGACCACTTGGGAATACCAGGTGCTGTAAGCATCTAATTTTTCTTCTTTTTTTTTTTTTTTTTTTTTTTTAGCAAATGATGCGACAAACAGTAATAGGGTACTACTAGTGTTTGCGATTACTCAAGGCTGAAATAGTTGGCGGTAGATATAAATCATTACAACCTCGCGTCCTGGGAGTGGGTATTCGCTTTACGTTAAATTTTTATGCGGCACATTAAATTCCCAAATAAATTATGTTCTCTTTTTGTTTTTCAGTCTGTTTATTATTTAATCGCCTAAGATAGTAGAATTTATATTTATTTGGATGTGTGTGTGTTTTAATTCTCATGCAGTTTAAATATGTGTTTTGAAAGGGTAAATTTAATAAAAAGTGTAAAAACAGTGTGATTAAAACCAGGTTTGAATGAATGATGAAAAGTAAATAGAATAAGGGAAGCAAACTAATGGTTTAATGGTAAAAATGTTGTAAGATATCCGCTTACGGCCATATCACGCTGAAAACACCGGTTCTCGTCCGATCACCGAAGTTAAGCAACGTAGAGCCTGGTCAGTACTTAGATGGGTGACCACTTGGGAATACCAGGTGCTGTAAGCATCTAATTTTTCTTCTTTTTTTTTTTTTTTTTTTTTTTTTTTTTAGCAAATGATGCGACAAACAGTAATAGGGTACTACTAGTGTTTGCGATTACTCAAGGCTGAAATAGTTGGCGGTAGATATAAATCATTACAACCTCGCGTCCAGGGAGTGGGTATTCGCTTTACGTTAAATTTTTATGCGGCACATTAAATTCCCAAATAAATTATGTTCTCTTTTTGTTTTTCAGTCTGTTTATTATTTAATCGCCTAAGATAGTAGAATTTATATTTATTTGGATGTGTGTGTGTTTTAATTCTCATGCAGTTTAAATATGTGTTTTGAAAGGGTAAATTTAATAAAAAGTGTAAAAACAGTGTGATTAAAACCAGGTTTGAATGAATGATGAAAAGTAAATAGAATAAGGGAAGCAAACTAATGGTTTAATGGTAAAAATGTTGTAAGATATCCGCTTACGGCCATATCACGCTGAAAACACCGGTTCTCGTCCGATCACCGAAGTTAAGCAACGTAGAGCCTGGTCAGTACTTAGATGGGTGACCACTTGGGAATACCAGGTGCTGTAAGCATCTAATTTTTCTTCTTTTTTTTTTTTTTTTTTTTTTTTTTTTAGCAAATGATGCGACAAACAGTAATAGGGTACTACTAGTGTTTGCGATTACTCAAGGCTGAAATAGTTGGCGGTAGATATAAATCATTACAACCTCGCGTCCTGGGAGTGGGTATTCGCTTTACGTTAAATTTTTATGCGGCACATTAAATTCCCAAATAAATTATGTTCTCTTTTTGTTTTTCAGTCTGTTTATTATTTAATTGCCTAAGATAGTAGAATTTATATTTATTTGGATGTGTGTGTGTTTTAATTCTCATGCAGTTTAAATATGTGTTTTGAAAGGGTAAATTTAATAAAAAGTGTAAAAACAGTGTGATTAAAAAGCAGGTTTGAATGTATGATGAAAAGTAAATAGAATAAGGGAAGCAAACTAATGGTTTCATGGTAAAAATGTTGTAAGATATCCGCTTACGGCCATATCACGCTGAAAACACCGGTTCTCGTCCGATCACCGAAGTTAAGCAACGTAGAGCCTGGTCAGTACTTAGATGGGTGACCACTTGGGAATACCAGGTGCTGTAAGCATCTAATTTTTCTTCTTTTTTTTTTTTTTTTTTTTTTTTTTTTTTTAGCAAATGATGCGACAAACAGTAATAGGGTACTACTAGTGTTTGCGATTACTCAAGGCTGAAATAGTTAGCGGTATATATAAATCATTACAACCTCGCGTCCAGGGAGTGGGTATTCGCTTTACGTTAAATTTTTATGCGGCACATTAAATTCCCAAATAAATTATGTTCTCTTTTTGTTTTTCAGTCTGTTTATTATTTAATCGCCTAAGATAGTAGAATTTATATTTATTTGGATGTGTGTGTGTTTTAATTCTCATGCAGTTTAAATATGTGTTTTGAAAGGGTAAATTTAATAAAAAGTGTAAAAACAGTGTGATTAAAACCAGGTTTGAATGAATGATGAAAAGTAAATAGAATAAGGGAAGCAAACTAATGGTTTAATGGTAAAAATGTTGTAAGATATCCGCTTACGGCCATATCACGCTGAAAACACCGGTTCTCGTCCGATCACCGAAGTTAAGCAACGTAGAGCCTGGTCAGTACTTAGATGGGTGACCACTTGGGAATACCAGGTGCTGTAAGCATCTAATTTTTCTTCTTTTTTTTTTTTTTTTTTTTTTTTTTTTTTTTAGCAAATGATGCGACAAACAGTAATAGGGTACTACTAGTGTTTGCGATTACTCAAGGCTGAAATAGTTGGCGGTAGATATAAATCATTACAACCTCGCGTCCTGGGAGTGGGTATTCGCTTTACGTTAAATTTTTATGCGGCACATTAAATTCCCAAATAAATTATGTTCTCTTTTTGTTTTTCAGTCTGTTTATTATTTAATCGCCTAAGATAGTAGAATTTATATTTATTTGGATGTGTGTGTGTTTTAATTCTCATGCAGTTTAAATATGTGTTTTGAAAGGGTAAATTTAATAAAAAGTGTAAAAACAGTGTGATTAAAACCAGGTTTGAATGAATGATGAAAAGTAAATAGAATAAGGGAAGCAAACTAATGGTTTAATGGTAAAAATGTTGTAAGATATCCGCTTACGGCCATATCACGCTGAAAACACCGGTTCTCGTCCGATCACCGAAGTTAAGCAACGTAGAGCCTGGTCAGTACTTAGATGGGTGACCACTTGGGAATACCAAGTGCTGTAAGCATCTAATTTTTCTTCTTTTTTTTTTTTTTTTTTTTTTTTTTTTAGCAAATGATGCGACAAACAGTAATAGGGTACTACTAGTGTTTGCGATTACTCAAGGCTGAAATAGTTGGCGGTAGATATAAATCATTACAACCTCGCGTCCAGGGAGTGGGTATTCGCTTTACGTTAAATTTTTATGCGGCACATTAAATTCCCAAATAAATTATGTTCTCTTTTTGTTTTTCAGTCTGTTTATTATTTAATCGCCTAAGATAGTAGAATTTATATTTATTTGGATGTGTGTGTGTTTTAATTCTCATGCAGTTTAAATATGTGTTTTGAAAGGGTAAATTTAATAAAAAGTGTAAAAACAGTGTGATTAAAACCAGGTTTGAATGAATGATGAAAAGTAAATAGAATAAGGGAAGCAAACTAATGGTTTAATGGTAAAAATGTTGTAAGATATCCGCTTACGGCCATATCACGCTGAAAACACCGGTTCTCGTCCGATCACCGAAGTTAAGCAACGTAGAGCCTGGTCAGTACTTAGATGGGTGACCACTTGGGAATACCAGGTGCTGTAAGCATCTAATTTTTCTTCTTTTTTTTTTTTTTTTTTTTTTTTTTTTTTAGCAAATGATGCGACAAACAGTAATAGGGTACTACTAGTGTTTGCGATTACTCAAGGCTGAAATAGTTGGCGGTAGATATAAATCATTACAACCTCGCGTCCTGGGAGTGGGTATTCGCTTTACGTTAAATTTTTATGCGGCACATTAAATTCCCAAATAAATTATGTTCTCTTTTTGTTTTTCAGTCTGTTTATTATTTAATCGCCTAAGATAGTAGAATTTATATTTATTTGGATGTGTGTGTGTTTTAATTCTCATGCAGTTTAAATATGTGTTTTGAAAGGGTAAATTTAATAAAAAGTGTAAAAACAGTGTGATTAAAACCAGGTTTGAATGAATGATGAAAAGTAAATAGAATAAGGGAAGCAAACTAATGGTTTAATGGTAAAAATGTTGTAAGATATCCGCTTACGGCCATATCACGCTGAAAACACCGGTTCTCGTCCGATCACCGAAGTTAAGCAACGTAGAGCCTGGTCAGTACTTAGATGGGTGACCACTTGGGAATACCAGGTGCTGTAAGCATCTAATTTTTCTTCTTTTTTTTTTTTTTTTTTTTTTTTTTTTTAGCAAATGATGCGACAAACAGTAATAGGGTACTACTAGTGTTTGCGATTACTCAAGGCTGAAATAGTTAGCGGTATATATAAATCATTACAACCTCGCGTCCAGGGAGTGGGTATTCGCTTTACGTTAAATTTTTATGCGGCACATTAAATTCCCAAATAAATTATGTTCTCTTTTTGTTTTTCAGTCTGTTTATTATTTAATCGCCTAAGATAGTAGAATTTATATTTATTTGGATGTGTGTGTGTTTTAATTCTCATGCAGTTTAAATATGTGTTTTGAAAGGGTAAATTTAATAAAAAGTGTAAAAACAGTGTGATTAAAACCAGGTTTGAATGAATGATGAAAAGTAAATAGAATAAGGGAAGCAAACTAATGGTTTAATGGTAAAAATGTTGTAAGATATCCGCTTACGGCCATATCACGCTGAAAACACCGGTTCTCGTCCGATCACCGAAGTTAAGCAACGTAGAGCCTGGTCAGTACTTAGATGGGTGACCACTTGGGAATACCAGGTGCTGTAAGCATCTAATTTTTCTTCTTTTTTTTTTTTTTTTTTTTTTTTTTTTTTAGCAAATGATGCGACAAACAGTAATAGGGTACTACTAGTGTTTGCGATTACTCAAGGCTGAAATAGTTAGCGGTATATATAAATCATTACAACCTCGCGTCCAGGGAGTGGGTATTCGCTTTACGTTAAATTTTTATGCGGCACATTAAATTCCCAAATAAATTATGTTCTCTTTTTGTTTTTCAGTCTGTTTATTATTTAATCGCCTAAGATAGTAGAATTTATATTTATTTGGATGTGTGTGTGTTTTAATTCTCATGCAGTTTAAATATGTGTTTTGAAAGGGTAAATTTAATAAAAAGTGTAAAAACAGTGTGATTAAAACCAGGTTTGAATGAATGATGAAAAGTAAATAGAATAAGGGAAGCAAACTAATGGTTTAATGGTAAAAATGTTGTAAGATATCCGCTTACGGCCATATCACGCTGAAAACACCGGTTCTCGTCCGATCACCGAAGTTAAGCAACGTAGAGCCTGGTCAGTACTTAGATGGGTGACCACTTGGGAATACCAGGTGCTGTAAGCATCTAATTTTTCTTCTTTTTTTTTTTTTTTTTTTTTTTTTTTTTTAGCAAATGATGCGACAGACAGTAATAGGGTACTACTAGTGTTTGCGATTACTCAAGGCTGAAATAGTTGGCGGTAGATATAAATCATTACAACCTCGCGTCCTGGGAGTGGGTATTCGCTTTACGTTAAATTTTTATGCGGCACATTAAATTCCCAAATAAATTATGTTCTCTTTTTGTTTTTCAGTCTGTTTATTATTTAATCGCCTAAGATAGTAGAATTTATATTTATTTGGATGTGTGTGTGTTTTAATTCTCATGCAGTTTAAATATGTGTTTTGAAAGGGTAAATTTAATAAAAAGTGTAAAAACAGTGTGATTAAAACCAGGTTTGAATGAATGATGAAAAGTAAATAGAATAAGGGAAGCAAACTAATGGTTTAATGGTAAAAATGTTGTAAGATATCCGCTTACGGCCATATCACGCTGAAAACACCGGTTCTCGTCCGATCACCGAAGTTAAGCAACGTAGAGCCTGGTCAGTACTTAGATGGGTGACCACTTGGGAATACCAAGTGCTGTAAGCATCTAATTTTTCTTCTTTTTTTTTTTTTTTTTTTTTTTTTTTTAGCAAATGATGCGACAAACAGTAATAGGGTACTACTAGTGTTTGCGATTACTCAAGGCTGAAATAGTTGGCGGTAGATATAAATCATTACAACCTCGCGTCCAGGGAGTGGGTATTCGCTTTACGTTAAATTTTTATGCGGCACATTAAATTCCCAAATAAATTATGTTCTCTTTTTGTTTTTCAGTCTGTTTATTATTTAATCGCCTAAGATAGTAGAATTTATATTTATTTGGATGTGTGTGTGTTTTAATTCTCATGCAGTTTAAATATGTGTTTTGAAAGGGTAAATTTAATAAAAAGTGTAAAAACAGTGTGATTAAAACCAGGTTTGAATGAATGATGAAAAGTAAATAGAATAAGGGAAGCAAACTAATGGTTTAATGGTAAAAATGTTGTAAGATATCCGCTTACGGCCATATCACGCTGAAAACACCGGTTCTCGTCCGATCACCGAAGTTAAGCAACGTAGAGCCTGGTCAGTACTTAGATGGGTGACCACTTGGGAATACCAGGTGCTGTAAGCATCTAATTTTTCTTCTTTTTTTTTTTTTTTTTTTTTTTTTTTTTAGCAAATGATGCGACAAACAGTAATAGGGTACTACTAGTGTTTGCGATTACTCAAGGCTGAAATAGTTGGCGGTAGATATAAATCATTACAACCTCGCGTCCTGGGAGTGGGTATTCGCTTTACGTTAAATTTTTATGCGGCACATTAAATTCCCAAATAAATTATGTTCTCTTTTTGTTTTTCAGTCTGTTTATTATTTAATCGCCTAAGATAGTAGAATTTATATTTATTTGGATGTGTGTGTGTTTTAATTCTCATGCAGTTTAAATATGTGTTTTGAAAGGGTAAATTTAATAAAAAGTGTAAAAACAGTGTGATTAAAACCAGGTTTGAATGAATGATGAAAAGTAAATAGAATAAGGGAAGCAAACTAATGGTTTAATGGTAAAAATGTTGTAAGATATCCGCTTACGGCCATATCACGCTGAAAACACCGGTTCTCGTCCGATCACCGAAGTTAAGCAACGTAGAGCCTGGTCAGTACTTAGATGGGTGACCACTTGGGAATACCAGGTGCTGTAAGCATCTAATTTTTCTTCTTTTTTTTTTTTTTTTTTTTTTTTTTTTTAGCAAATGATGCGACAAACAGTAATAGGGTACTACTAGTGTTTGCGATTACTCAAGGCTGAAATAGTTAGCGGTATATATAAATCATTACAACCTCGCGTCCAGGGAGTGGGTATTCGCTTTACGTTAAATTTTTATGCGGCACATTAAATTCCCAAATAAATTATGTTCTCTTTTTGTTTTTCAGTCTGTTTATTATTTAATCGTCTAAGATAGTAGAATTTATATTTATTTGGATGTGTGTGTGTTTTAATTCTCATGCAGTTTAAATATGTGTTTTGAAAGGGTAAATTTAATAAAAAGTGTAAAAACAGTGTGATTAAAACCAGGTTTGAATGAATGATGAAAAGTAAATAGAATAAGGGAAGCAAACTAATGGTTTAATGGTAAAAATGTTGTAAGATATCCGCTTACGGCCATATCACGCTGAAAACACCGGTTCTCGTCCGATCACCGAAGTTAAGCAACGTAGAGCCTGGTCAGTACTTAGATGGGTGACCACTTGGGAATACCAGGTGCTGTAAGCATCTAATTTTTCTTCTTTTTTTTTTTTTTTTTTTTTTTTTTTTTTTTTTTAGCAAATGATGCGACAAACAGTAATAGGGTACTACTAGTGTTTGCGATTACTCAAGGCTGAAATAGTTGGCGGTAGATATAAATCATTACAACCTCGCGTCCTGGGAGTGGGTATTCGCTTTACGTTAAATTTTTATGCGGCACATTAAATTCCCAAATAAATTATGTTCTCTTTTTGTTTTTCAGTCTGTTTATTATTTAATCGCCTAAGATAGTAGAATTTATATTTATTTGGATGTGTGTGTGTTTTAATTCTCATGCAGTTTAAATATGTGTTTTGAAAGGGTAAATTTAATAAAAAGTGTAAAAACAGTGTGATTAAAACCAGGTTTGAATGAATGATGAAAAGTAAATAGAATAAGGGAAGCAAACTAATGGTTTAATGGTAAAAATGTTGTAAGATATCCGCTTACGGCCATATCACGCTGAAAACACCGGTTCTCGTCCGATCACCGAAGTTAAGCAACGTAGAGCCTGGTCAGTACTTAGATGGGTGACCACTTGGGAATACCAAGTGCTGTAAGCATCTAATTTTTCTTCTTTTTTTTTTTTTTTTTTTTTTTTTTTTAGCAAATGATGCGACAAACAGTAATAGGGTACTACTAGTGTTTGCGATTACTCAAGGCTGAAATAGTTGGCGGTAGATATAAATCATTACAACCTCGCGTCCAGGGAGTGGGTATTCGCTTTACGTTAAATTTTTATGCGGCACATTAAATTCCCAAATAAATTATGTTCTCTTTTTGTTTTTCAGTCTGTTTATTATTTAATCGCCTAAGATAGTAGAATTTATATTTATTTGGATGTGTGTGTGTTTTAATTCTCATGCAGTTTAAATATGTGTTTTGAAAGGGTAAATTTAATAAAAAGTGTAAAAACAGTGTGATTAAAACCAGGTTTGAATGAATGATGAAAAGTAAATAGAATAAGGGAAGCAAACTAATGGTTTAATGGTAAAAATGTTGTAAGATATCCGCTTACGGCCATATCACGCTGAAAACACCGGTTCTCGTCCGATCACCGAAGTTAAGCAACGTAGAGCCTGGTCAGTACTTAGATGGGTGACCACTTGGGAATACCAGGTGCTGTAAGCATCTAATTTTTCTTCTTTTTTTTTTTTTTTTTTTTTTTTTTTTTTAGCAAATGATGCGACAAACAGTAATAGGGTACTACTAGTGTTTGCGATTACTCAAGGCTGAAATAGTTGGCGGTAGATATAAATCATTACAACCTCGCGTCCTGGGAGTGGGTATTCGCTTTACGTTAAATTTTTATGCGGCACATTAAATTCCCAAATAAATTATGTTCTCTTTTTGTTTTTCAGTCTGTTTATTATTTAATCGCCTAAGATAGTAGAATTTATATTTATTTGGATGTGTGTGTGTTTTAATTCTCATGCAGTTTAAATATGTGTTTTGAAAGGGTAAATTTAATAAAAAGTGTAAAAACAGTGTGATTAAAACCAGGTTTGAATGAATGATGAAAAGTAAATAGAATAAGGGAAGCAAACTAATGGTTTAATGGTAAAAATGTTGTAAGATATCCGCTTACGGCCATATCACGCTGAAAACACCGGTTCTCGTCCGATCACCGAAGTTAAGCAACGTAGAGCCTGGTCAGTACTTAGATGGGTGACCACTTGGGAATACCAGGTGCTGTAAGCATCTAATTTTTCTTCTTTTTTTTTTTTTTTTTTTTTTTTTTTTTTTTTTTTAGCAAATGATGCGACAAACAGTAATAGGGTACTACTAGTGTTTGCGATTACTCAAGGCTGAAATAGTTGGCGGTAGATATAAATCATTACAACCTCGCGTCCAGGGAGTGGGTATTCGCTTTACGTTAAATTTTTATGCGGCACATTAAATTCCCAAATAAATTATGTTCTCTTTTTGTTTTTCAGTCTGTTTATTATTTAATCGCCTAAGATAGTAGAATTTATATTTATTTGGATGTGTGTGTGTTTTAATTCTCATGCAGTTTAAATATGTGTTTTGAAAGGGTAAATTTAATAAAAAGTGTAAAAACAGTGTGATTAAAACCAGGTTTGAATGAATGATGAAAAGTAAATAGAATAAGGGAAGCAAACTAATGGTTTAATGGTAAAAATGTTGTAAGATATCCGCTTACGGCCATATCACGCTGAAAACACCGGTTCTCGTCCGATCACCGAAGTTAAGCAACGTAGAGCCTGGTCAGTACTTAGATGGGTGACCACTTGGGAATACCAGGTGCTGTAAGCATCTAATTTTTTTTCTTTTTTTTTTTTTTTTTTTTTTTTTTTTTAGCAAATGATGCGACAAACAGTAATAGGGTACTACTAGTGTTTGCGATTACTCAAGGCTGAAATAGTTGGCGGTAGATATAAATCATTACAACCTCGCGTCCTGGGAGTGGGTATTCGCTTTACGTTAAATTTTTATGCGGCACATTAAATTCCCAAATAAATTATGTTCTCTTTTTGTTTTTCAGTCTGTTTATTATTTAATCGCCTAAGATAGTAGAATTTATATTTATTTGGATGTGTGTGTGTTTTAATTCTCATGCAGTTTAAATATGTGTTTTGAAAGGGTAAATTTAATAAAAAGTGTAAAAACAGTGTGATTAAAACCAGGTTTGAATGAATGATGAAAAGTAAATAGAATAAGGGAAGCAAACTAATGGTTTAATGGTAAAAATGTTGTAAGATATCCGCTTACGGCCATATCACGCTGAAAACACCGGTTCTCGTCCGATCACCGAAGTTAAGCAACGTAGAGCCTGGTCAGTACTTAGATGGGTGACCACTTGGGAATACCAGGTGCTGTAAGCATCTAATTTTTCTTCTTTTTTTTTTTTTTTTTTTTTTTTTTTTTTAGCAAATGATGCGACAAACAGTAATAGGGTACTACTAGTGTTTGCGATTACTCAAGGCTGAAATAGTTGGCGGTAGATATAAATCATTACAACCTCGCGTCCAGGGAGTGGGTATTCGCTTTACGTTAAATTTTTATGCGGCACATTAAATTCCCAAATAAATTATGTTCTCTTTTTGTTTTTCAGTCTGTTTATTATTTAATCGCCTAAGATAGTAGAATTTATATTTATTTGGATGTGTGTGTGTTTTAATTCTCATGCAGTTTAAATATGTGTTTTGAAAGGGTAAATTTAATAAAAAGTGTAAAAACAGTGTGATTAAAACCAGGTTTGAATGAATGATGAAAAGTAAATAGAATAAGGGAAGCAAACTAATGGTTTAATGGTAAAAATGTTGTAAGATATCCGCTTACGGCCATATCACGCTGAAAACACCGGTTCTCGTCCGATCACCGAAGTTAAGCAACGTAGAGCCTGGTCAGTACTTAGATGGGTGACCACTTGGGAATACCAGGTGCTGTAAGCATCTAATTTTTCTTCTTTTTTTTTTTTTTTTTTTTTTTTTTTTTTTTAGCAAATGATGCGACAAACAGTAATAGGGTACTACTAGTGTTTGCGATTACTCAAGGCTGAAATAGTTGGCGGTAGATATAAATCATTACAACCTCGCGTCCTGGGAGTGGGTATTCGCTTTACGTTAAATTTTTATGCGGCACATTAAATTCCCAAATAAATTATGTTCTCTTTTTGTTTTTCAGTCTGTTTATTATTTAATCGCCTAAGATAGTAGAATTTATATTTATTTGGATGTGTGTGTGTTTTAATTCTCATGCAGTTTAAATATGTGTTTTGAAAGGGTAAATTTAATAAAAAGTGTAAAAACAGTGTGATTAAAACCAGGTTTGAATGAATGATGAAAAGTAAATAGAATAAGGGAAGCAAACTAATGGTTTAATGGTAAAAATGTTGTAAGATATCCGCTTACGGCCATATCACGCTGAAAACACCGGTTCTCGTCCGATCACCGAAGTTAAGCAACGTAGAGCCTGGTCAGTACTTAGATGGGTGACCACTTGGGAATACCAGGTGCTGTAAGCATCTAATTTTTCTTCTTTTTTTTTTTTTTTTTTTTTTTTTTTTAGCAAATGATGCGACAAACAGTAATAGGGTACTACTAGTGTTTGCGATTACTCAAGGCTGAAATAGTTGGCGGTAGATATAAATCATTACAACCTCGCGTCCTGGGAGTGGGTATTCGCTTTACGTTAAATTTTTATGCGGCACATTAAATTCCCAAATAAATTATGTTCTCTTTTTGTTTTTCAGTCTGTTTATTATTTAATCGCCTAAGATAGTAGAATTTATATTTATTTGGATGTGTGTGTGTTTTAATTCTCATGCAGTTTAAATATGTGTTTTGAAAGGGTAAATTTAATAAAAAGTGTAAAAACAGTGTGATTAAAACCAGGTTTGAATGAATGATGAAAAGTAAATAGAATAAGGGAAGCAAACTAATGGTTTAATGGTAAAAATGTTGTAAGATATCCGCTTACGGCCATATCACGCTGAAAACACCGGTTCTCGTCCGATCACCGAAGTTAAGCAACGTAGAGCCTGGTCAGTACTTAGATGGGTGACCACTTGGGAATACCAGGTGCTGTAAGCATCTAATTTTTCTTCTTTTTTTTTTTTTTTTTTTTTTTTTTTTTTTTTTTTTTTAGCAAATGATGCGACAAACAGTAATAGGGTACTACTAGTGTTTGCGATTACTCAAGGCTGAAATAGTTGGCGGTAGATATAAATCATTACAACCTCGCGTCCTGGGAGTGGGTATTCGCTTTACGTTAAATTTTTATGCGGCACATTAAATTCCCAAATAAATTATGTTCTCTTTTTGTTTTTCAGTCTGTTTATTATTTAATCGCCTAAGATAGTAGAATTTATATTTATTTGGATGTGTGTGTGTTTTAATTCTCATGCAGTTTAAATATGTGTTTTGAAAGGGTAAATTTAATAAAAAGTGTAAAAACAGTGTGATTAAAACCAGGTTTGAATGAATGATGAAAAGTAAATAGAATAAGGGAAGCAAACTAATGGTTTAATGGTAAAAATGTTGTAAGATATCCGCTTACGGCCATATCACGCTGAAAACACCGGTTCTCGTCCGATCACCGAAGTTAAGCAACGTAGAGCCTGGTCAGTACTTAGATGGGTGACCACTTGGGAATACCAGGTGCTGTAAGCATCTAATTTTTCTTCTTTTTTTTTTTTTTTTTTTTTTTTTTTTTAGCAAATGATGCGACAAACAGTAATAGGGTACTACTAGTGTTTGCGATTACTCAAGGCTGAAATAGTTGGCGGTAGATATAAATCATTACAACCTCGCGTCCAGGGAGTGGGTATTCGCTTTACGTTAAATTTTTATGCGGCACATTAAATTCCCAAATAAATTATGTTCTCTTTTTGTTTTTCAGTCTGTTTATTATTTAATCGCCTAAGATAGTAGAATTTATATTTATTTGGATGTGTGTGTGTTTTAATTCTCATGCAGTTTAAATATGTGTTTTGAAAGGGTAAATTTAATAAAAAGTGTAAAAACAGTGTGATTAAAACCAGGTTTGAATGAATGATGAAAAGTAAATAGAATAAGGGAAGCAAACTAATGGTTTAATGGTAAAAATGTTGTAAGATATCCGCTTACGGCCATATCACGCTGAAAACACCGGTTCTCGTCCGATCACCGAAGTTAAGCAACGTAGAGCCTGGTCAGTACTTAGATGGGTGACCACTTGGGAATACCAGGTGCTGTAAGCATCTAATTTTTCTTCTTTTTTTTTTTTTTTTTTTTTTTTTTTTTAGCAAATGATGCGACAAACAGTAATAGGGTACTACTAGTGTTTGCGATTACTCAAGGCTGAAATAGTTGGCGGTAGATATAAATCATTACAACCTCGCGTCCTGGGAGTGGGTATTCGCTTTACGTTAAATTTTTATGCGGCACATTAAATTCCCAAATAAATTATGTTCTCTTTTTGTTTTTCAGTCTGTTTATTATTTAATCGCCTAAGATAGTAGAATTTATATTTATTTGGATGTGTGTGTGTTTTAATTCTCATGCAGTTTAAATATGTGTTTTGAAAGGGTAAATTTAATAAAAAGTGTAAAAACAGTGTGATTAAAACCAGGTTTGAATGAATGATGAAAAGTAAATAGAATAAGGGAAGCAAACTAATGGTTTAATGGTAAAAATGTTGTAAGATATCCGCTTACGGCCATATCACGCTGAAAACACCGG
>CAUVYP010000426.1:917500-925000 GCA_963556195.1 Sepiola atlantica | reverse complement strand
TTGTTTTTCAGTCTGTTTATTATTTAATCGCCTAAGATAGTAGAATTTATATTTATTTGGATGTGTGTGTGTTTTAATTCTCATGCAGTTTAAATATGTGTTTTGAAAGGGTAAATTTAATAAAAAGTGTAAAAACAGTGTGATTAAAACCAGGTTTGAATGAATGATGAAAAGTAAATAGAATAAGGGAAGCAAACTAATGGTTTAATGGTAAAAATGTTGTAAGATATCCGCTTACGGCCATATCACGCTGAAAACACCGGTTCTCGTCCGATCACCGAAGTTAAGCAACGTAGAGCCTGGTCAGTACTTAGATGGGTGACCACTTGGGAATACCAGGTGCTGTAAGCATCTAATTTTTCTTCTTTTTTTTTTTTTTTTTTTTTTTTTTTTTTAGCAAATGATGCGACAAACAGTAATAGGGTACTACTAGTGTTTGCGATTACTCAAGGCTGAAATAGTTGGCGGTAGATATAAATCATTACAACCTCGCGTCCTGGGAGTGGGTATTCGCTTTACGTTAAATTTTTATGCGGAACATTAAATTCCCAAATAAATTATGTTCTCTTTTTGTTTTTCAGTCTGTTTATTATTTAATCGCCTAAGATAGTAGAATTTATATTTATTTGGATGTGTGTGTGTTTTAATTCTCATGCAGTTTAAATATGTGTTTTGAAAGGGTAAATTTAATAAAAAGTGTAAAAACAGTGTGATTAAAACCAGGTTTGAATGAATGATGAAAAGTAAATAGAATAAGGGAAGCAAACTAATGGTTTAATGGTAAAAATGTTGTAAGATATCCGCTTACGGCCATATCACGCTGAAAACACCGGTTCTCGTCCGATCACCGAAGTTAAGCAACGTAGAGCCTGGTCAGTACTTAGATGGGTGACCACTTGGGAATACCAGGTGCTGTAAGCATCTAATTTTTCTTCTTTTTTTTTTTTTTTTTTTTTTTTTTTTTTAGCAAATGATGCGACAAACAGTAATAGGGTACTACTAGTGTTTGCGATTACTCAAGGCTGAAATAGTTGGCGGTAGATATAAATCATTACAACCTCGCGTCCAGGGAGTGGGTATTCGCTTTACGTTAAATTTTTATGCGGCACATTAAATTCCCAAATAAATTATGTTCTCTTTTTGTTTTTCAGTCTGTTTATTATTTAATCGCCTAAGATAGTAGAATTTATATTTATTTGGATGTGTGTGTGTTTTAATTCTCATGCAGTTTAAATATGTGTTTTGAAAGGGTAAATTTAATAAAAAGTGTAAAAACAGTGTGATTAAAACCAGGTTTGAATGAATGATGAAAAGTAAATAGAATAAGGGAAGCAAACTAATGGTTTAATGGTAAAAATGTTGTAAGATATCCGCTTACGGCCATATCACGCTGAAAACACCGGTTCTCGTCCGATCACCGAAGTTAAGCAACGTAGAGCCTGGTCAGTACTTAGATGGGTGACCACTTGGGAATACCAGGTGCTGTAAGCATCTAATTTTTCTTCTTTTTTTTTCTTTTTTTTTTTTTTTTTTTTTTTTTTTTTTAGCAAATGATGCGACAAACAGTAATAGGGTACTACTAGTGTTTGCGATTACTCAAGGCTGAAATAGTTGGCGGTAGATATAAATCATTACAACCTCGCGTCCTGGGAGTGGGTATTCGCTTTACGTTAAATTTTTATGCGGCACATTAAATTCCCAAATAAATTATGTTCTCTTTTTGTTTTTCAGTCTGTTTATTATTTAATCGCCTAAGATAGTAGAATTTATATTTATTTGGATGTGTGTGTGTTTTAATTCTCATGCAGTTTAAATATGTGTTTTGAAAGGGTAAATTTAATAAAAAGTGTAAAAACAGTGTGATTAAAACCAGGTTTGAATGAATGATGAAAAGTAAATAGAATAAGGGAAGCAAACTAATGGTTTAATGGTAAAAATGTTGTAAGATATCCGCTTACGGCCATATCACGCTGAAAACACCGGTTCTCGTCCGATCACCGAAGTTAAGCAACGTAGAGCCTGGTCAGTACTTAGATGGGTGACCACTTGGGAATACCAGGTGCTGTAAGCATCTAATTTTTCTTCTTTTTTTTTTTTTTTTTTTTTTTTTTTTTTAGCAAATGATGCGACAAACAGTAATAGGGTACTACTAGTGTTTGCGATTACTCAAGGCTGAAATAGTTGGCGGTAGATATAAATCATTACAACCTCGCGTCCAGGGAGTGGGTATTCGCTTTACGTTAAATTTTTATGCGGCACATTAAATTCCCAAATAAATTATGTTCTCTTTTTGTTTTTCAGTCTGTTTATTATTTAATCGCCTAAGATAGTAGAATTTATATTTATTTGGATGTGTGTGTGTTTTAATTCTCATGCAGTTTAAATATGTGTTTTGAAAGGGTAAATTTAATAAAAAGTGTAAAAACAGTGTGATTAAAACCAGGTTTGAATGAATGATGAAAAGTAAATAGAATAAGGGAAGCAAACTAATGGTTTAATGGTAAAAATGTTGTAAGATATCCGCTTACGGCCATATCACGCTGAAAACACCGGTTCTCGTCCGATCACCGAAGTTAAGCAACGTAGAGCCTGGTCAGTACTTAGATGGGTGACCACTTGGGAATACCAGGTGCTGTAAGCATCTAATTTTTCTTCTTTTTTTTTCTTTTTTTTTTTTTTTTTTTTTTTTTTTTTTAGCAAATGATGCGACAAACAGTAATAGGGTACTACTAGTGTTTGCGATTACTCAAGGCTGAAATAGTTGGCGGTAGATATAAATCATTACAACCTCGCGTCCTGGGAGTGGGTATTCGCTTTACGTTAAATTTTTATGCGGCACATTAAATTCCCAAATAAATTATGTTCTCTTTTTGTTTTTCAGTCTGTTTATTATTTAATCGCCTAAGATAGTAGAATTTATATTTATTTGGATGTGTGTGTGTTTTAATTCTCATGCAGTTTAAATATGTGTTTTGAAAGGGTAAATTTAATAAAAAGTGTAAAAACAGTGTGATTAAAACCAGGTTTGAATGAATGATGAAAAGTAAATAGAATAAGGGAAGCAAACTAATGGTTTAATGGTAAAAATGTTGTAAGATATCCGCTTACGGCCATATCACGCTGAAAACACCGGTTCTCGTCCGATCACCGAAGTTAAGCAACGTAGAGCCTGGTCAGTACTTAGATGAGTGACCACTTGGGAATACTAGGTGCTGTAAGCATCTAATTTTTCTTCTTTTTTTTTTTTTTTTTTTTTTTTTTTTTAGCAAATGATGCGACAAACAGTAATAGGGTACTACTAGTGTTTGCGATTACTCAAGGCTGAAATAGTTGGCGGTAGATATAAATCATTACAACCTCGCGTCCAGGGAGTGGGTATTCGCTTTACGTTAAATTTTTATGCGGCACATTAAATTCCCAAATAAATTATGTTCTCTTTTTGTTTTTCAGTCTGTTTATTATTTAATCGCCTAAGATAGTAGAATTTATATTTATTTGGATGTGTGTGTGTTTTAATTCTCATGCAGTTTAAATATGTGTTTTGAAAGGGTAAATTTAATAAAAAGTGTAAAAACAGTGTGATTAAAACCAGGTTTGAATGAATGATGAAAAGTAAATAGAATAAGGGAAGCAAACTAATGGTTTAATGGTAAAAATGTTGTAAGATATCCGCTTACGGCCATATCACGCTGAAAACACCGGTTCTCGTCCGATCACCGAAGTTAAGCAACGTAGAGCCTGGTCAGTACTTAGATGGGTGACCACTTGGGAATACCAGGTGCTGTAAGCATCTAATTTTTCTTCTTTTTTTTTTTTTTTTTTTTTTTTAGCAAATGATGCGACAAACAGTAATAGGGTACTACTAGTGTTTGCGATTACTCAAGGCTGAAATAGTTGGCGGTAGATATAAATCATTACAACCTCGCGTCCTGGGAGTGGGTATTCGCTTTACGTTAAATTTTTATGCGGCACATTAAATTCCCAAATAAATTATGTTCTCTTTTTGTTTTTCAGTCTGTTTATTATTTAATCGCCTAAGATAGTAGAATTTATATTTATTTGGATGTGTGTGTGTTTTAATTCTCATGCAGTTTAAATATGTGTTTTGAAAGGGTAAATTTAATAAAAAGTGTAAAAACAGTGTGATTAAAACCAGGTTTGAATGAATGATGAAAAGTAAATAGAATAAGGGAAGCAAACTAATGGTTTAATGGTAAAAATGTTGTAAGATATCCGCTTACGGCCATATCACGCTGAAAACACCGGTTCTCGTCCGATCACCGAAGTTAAGCAACGTAGAGCCTGGTCAGTACTTAGATGGGTGACCACTTGGGAATACCAGGTGCTGTAAGCATCTAATTTTTCTTCTTTTTTTTTTTTTTTTTTTTTTTTTTTTAGCAAATGATGCGACAAACAGTAATAGGGTACTACTAGTGTTTGCGATTACTCAAGGCTGAAATAGTTGGCGGTAGATATAAATCATTACAACCTCGCGTCCAGGGAGTGGGTATTCGCTTTACGTTAAATTTTTATGCGGCACATTAAATTCCCAAATAAATTATGTTCTCTTTTTGTTTTTCAGTCTGTTTATTATTTAATCGCCTAAGATAGTAGAATTTATATTTATTTGGATGTGTGTGTGTTTTAATTCTCATGCAGTTTAAATATGTGTTTTGAAAGGGTAAATTTAATAAAAAGTGTAAAAACAGTGTGATTAAAACCAGGTTTGAATGAATGATGAAAAGTAAATAGAATAAGAGAAGCAAACTAATGGTTTAATGGTAAAAATGTTGTAAGATATCCGCTTACGGCCATATCATGCTGAAAACACCGGTTCTCGTCCGATCACCGAAGTTAAGCAACGTAGAGCCTGGTCAGTACTTAGATGGGTGACCACTTGGGAATACTAGGTGCTGTAAGCATCTAATTTTTCTTCTTTTTTTTTTTTTTTTTTTTTTTTTTTTTTTTTTTTTTTTTTTAGCAAATGATGCGACAAACAGTAATAGGGTACTACTAGTGTTTGCGATTACTCAAGGCTGAAATAGTTGGCGGTAGATATAAATCATTACAACCTCGCGTCCAGGGAGTGGGTATTCGCTTTACGTTAAATTTTTATGCGGCACATTAAATTCCCAAATAAATTATGTTCTCTTTTTGTTTTTCAGTCTGTTTATTATTTAATCGCCTAAGATAGTAGAATTTATATTTATTTGGATGTGTGTGTGTTTTAATTCTCATGCAGTTTAAATATGTGTTTTGAAAGGGTAAATTTAATAAAAAGTGTAAAAACAGTGTGATTAAAACCAGGTTTGAATGAATGATGAAAAGTAAATAGAATAAGGGAAGCAAACTAATGGTTTGATGGTAAAAATGTTGTAAGATATCCGCTTACGGCCATATCACGCTGAAAACACCGGTTCTCGTCCGATCACCGAAGTTAAGCAACGTAGAGCCTGGTCAGTACTTAGATGGGTGACCACTTGGGAATACCAGGTGCTGTAAGCATCTAATTTTTCTTCTTTTTTTTTTTTTTTTTTTTTTTTTTTAGCAAATGATGCGACAAACAGTAATAGGGTACTACTAGTGTTTGCGATTACTCAAGGCTAGAATAGTTGGCGGTAGATATAAATCATTACAACCTCGCGTCCTGGGAGTGGGTATTCGCTTTACGTTAAATTTTTATGCGGCACATTAAATTCCCAAATAAATTATGTTCTCTTTTTGTTTTTCAGTCTGTTTATTATTTAATCGCCTAAGATAGTAGAATTTATATTTATTTGGATGTGTGTGTGTTTTAATTCTCATGCAGTTTAAATATGTGTTTTGAAAGGGTAAATTTAATAAAAAGTGTAAAAACAGTGTGATTAAAACCAGGTTTGAATGAATGATGAAAAGTAAATAGAATAAGGGAAGCAAACTAATGGTTTAATGGTAAAAATGTTGTAAGATATCCGCTTACGGCCATATCACGCTGAAAACACCGGTTCTCGTCCGATCACCGAAGTTAAGCAACGTAGAGCCTGGTCAGTACTTAGATGGGTGACCACTTGGGAATACCAGGTGCTGTAAGCATCTAATTTTTCTTCTTTTTTTTTTTTTTTTTTTTTTTTTTTTTAGCGAATGATGCGACAAACAGTAATAGGGTACTACTAGTGTTTGCGATTACTCAAGGCTGAAATAGTTGGCGGTAGATATAAATCATTACAACCTCGCGTCCTGGGAGTGGGTATTCGCTTTACGTTAAATTTTTATGCGGAACATTAAATTCCCAAATAAATTATGTTCTCTTTTTGTTTTTCAGTCTGTTTATTATTTAATCGCCTAAGATAGTAGAATTTATATTTATTTGGATGTGTGTGTGTTTTAATTCTCATGCAGTTTAAATATGTGTTTTGAAAGGGTAAATTTAATAAAAAGTGTAAAAACAGTGTGATTAAAACCAGGTTTGAATGAATGATGAAAAGTAAATAGAATAAGGGAAGCAAACTAATGGTTTAATGGTAAAAATGTTGTAAGATATCCGCTTACGGCCATATCACGCTGAAAACACCGGTTCTCGTCCGATCACCGAAGTTAAGCAACGTAGAGCCTGGTCAGTACTTAGATGGGTGACCACTTGGGAATACCAGGTGCTGTAAGCATCTAATTTTTCTTCTTTTTTTTTTTTTTTTTTTTTTTTTTTTTTAGCAAATGATGCGACAAACAGTAATAGGGTACTACTAGTGTTTGCGATTACTCAAGGCTGAAATAGTTGGCGGTAGATATAAATCATTACAACCTCGCGTCCAGGGAGTGGGTATTCGCTTTACGTTAAATTTTTATGCGGCACATTAAATTCCCAAATAAATTATGTTCTCTTTTTGTTTTTCAGTCTGTTTATTATTTAATCGCCTAAGATAGTAGAATTTATATTTATTTGGATGTGTGTGTGTTTTAATTCTCATGCAGTTTAAATATGTGTTTTGAAAGGGTAAATTTAATAAAAAGTGTAAAAACAGTGTGATTAAAACCAGGTTTGAATGAATGATGAAAAGTAAATAGAATAAGGGAAGCAAACTAATGGTTTAATGGTAAAAATGTTGTAAGATATCCGCTTACGGCCATATCACGCTGAAAACACCGGTTCTCGTCCGATCACCGAAGTTAAGCAACGTAGAGCCTGGTCAGTACTTAGATGGGTGACCACTTGGGAATACCAGGTGCTGTAAGCATCTAATTTTTCTTCTTTTTTTTTCTTTTTTTTTTTTTTTTTTTTTTTTTTTTTTTTTTTAGCAAATGATGCGACAAACAGTAATAGGGTACTACTAGTGTTTGCGATTACTCAAGGCTGAAATAGTTGGCGGTAGATATAAATCATTACAACCTCGCGTCCTGGGAGTGGGTATTCGCTTTACGTTAAATTTTTATGCGGCACATTAAATTCCCAAATAAATTATGTTCTCTTTTTGTTTTTCAGTCTGTTTATTATTTAATCGCCTAAGATAGTAGAATTTATATTTA
>CAUVYP010000426.1:867500-912500 GCA_963556195.1 Sepiola atlantica | reverse complement strand
GTCCTGGGAGTGGGTATTCGCTTTACGTTAAATTTTTATGCGGCACATTAAATTCCCAAATAAATTATGTTCTCTTTTTGTTTTTCAGTCTGTTTATTATTTAATCGCCTAAGATAGTAGAATTTATATTTATTTGGATGTGTGTGTGTTTTAATTCTCATGCAGTTTAAATATGTGTTTTGAAAGGGTAAATTTTATAAAAAGTGTAAAAACAGTGTGATTAAAAAGCAGGTTTGAATGTATGATGAAAAGTAAATAGAATAAGGGAAGCAAACTAATGGTTTAATGGTAAAAATGTTGTAAGATATTCGCTTACGGCCATATCACGCTGAAAACACCGGTTCTCGTCCGATCACCGAAGTTAAGCAACGTAGAGCCTGGTCAGTACTTAGATGGGTGACCACTTGGGAATACCAGGTGCTGTAAGCATCTAATTTTTCTTCTTTTTTTTTTTTTTTTTTTTTTTTTTTTTTTTTTAGCAAATGATGCGACAAACAGTAATAGGGTACTACTAGTGTTTGCGATTACTCAAGGCTGAAATAGTTGGCGGTAGATATAAATCATTACAACCTCGCGTCCTGGGAGTGGGTATTCGCTTTACGTTAAATTTTTATGCGGCACATTAAATTCCCAAATAAATTATGTTCTCTTTTTGTTTTTCAGTCTGTTTATTATTTAATCGCCTAAGATAGTAGAATTTATATTTATTTGGATGTGTGTGTGTTTTAATTCTCATGCAGTTTAAATATGTGTTTTGAAAGGGTAAATTTAATAAAAAGTGTAAAAACAGTGTGATTAAAACCAGGTTTGAATGAATGATGAAAAGTAAATAGAATAAGGGAAGCAAACTAATGGTTTAATGGTAAAAATGTTGTAAGATATCCGCTTACGGCCATATCACGCTGAAAACACCGGTTCTCGTCCGATCACCGAAGTTAAGCAACGTAGAGCCTGGTCAGTACTTAGATGGGTGACCACTTGGGAATACCAGGTGCTGTAAGCATCTAATTTTTCTTCTTTTTTTTTTTTTTTTTTTTTTTTTTAGCAAATGATGCGACAAACAGTAATAGGGTACTACTAGTGTTTGCGATTACTCAAGGCTGAAATAGTTGGCGGTAGATATAAATCATTACAACCTCGCGTCCAGGGAGTGGGTATACGCTTTACGTTAAATTTTTATGCGGCACATTAAATTCCCAAATAAATTATGTTCTCTTTTTGTTTTTCAGTCTGTTTATTATTTAATCGCCTAAGATAGTAGAATTTATATTTATTTGGATGTGTGTGTGTTTTAATTCTCATGCAGTTTAAATATGTGTTTTGAAAGGGTAAATTTAATAAAAAGTGTAAAAACAGTGTGATTAAAACCAGGTTTGAATGAATGATGAAAAGTAAATAGAATAAGGGAAGCAAACTAATGGTTTAATGGTAAAAATGTTGTAAGATATCCGCTTACGGCCATATCATGCTGAAAACACCGGTTCTCGTCCGATCACCGAAGTTAAGCAACGTAGAGCCTGGTCAGTACTTAGATGGGTGACCACTTGGGAATACTAGGTGCTGTAAGCATCTAATTTTTCTTCTTTTTTTTTTTTTTTTTTTTTTTTTTTTTTTTTTTTTTTTTTTTAGCAAATGATGCGACAAACAGTAATAGGGTACTACTAGTGTTTGCGATTACTCAAGGCTGAAATAGTTGGCGGTAGATATAAATCATTACAACCTCGCGTCCAGGGAGTGGGTATTCGCTTTACGTTAAATTTTTATGCGGCACATTAAATTCCCAAATAAATTATGTTCTCTTTTTGTTTTTCAGTCTGTTTATTATTTAATCGCCTAAGATAGTAGAATTTATATTTATTTGGATGTGTGTGTGTTTTAATTCTCATGCAGTTTAAATATGTGTTTTGAAAGGGTAAATTTAATAAAAAGTGTAAAAACAGTGTGATTAAAACCAGGTTTGAATGAATGATGAAAAGTAAATAGAATAAGGGAAGCAAACTAATGGTTTAATGGTAAAAATGTTGTAAGATATCCGCTTACGGCCATATCACGCTGAAAAAACCGGTTCTCGTCCGATCACCGAAGTTAAGCAACGTAGAGCCTGGTCAGTACTTAGATGGGTGACCACTTGGGAATACCAGGTGCTGTAAGCATCTAATTTTTCTTCTTTTTTTTTTTTTTTTTTTTTTTTTTTTTAGCAAATGATGCGACAAACAGTAATAGGGTACTACTAGTGTTTGCGATTACTCAAGGCTGAAATAGTTGGCGGTAGATATAAATCATTACAACCTCGCGTCCTGGGAGTGGGTATTCGCTTTACGTTAAATTTTTATGCGGCACATTAAATTCCCAAATAAATTATGTTCTCTTTTTGTTTTTCAGTCTGTTTATTATTTAATCGCCTAAGATAGTAGAATTTATATTTATTTGGATGTGTGTGTGTTTTAATTCTCATGCAGTTTAAATATGTGTTTTGAAAGGGTAAATTTAATAAAAAGTGTAAAAACAGTGTGATTAAAACCATGTTTGAATGAATGATGAAAAGTAAATAGAATAAGGGAAGCAAACTAATGGTTTAATGGTAAAAATGTTGTAAGATATCCGCTTACGGCCATATCACGCTGAAAACACCGGTTCTCGTCCGATCACCGAAGTTAAGCAACGTAGAGCCTGGTCAGTACTTAGATGGGTGACCACTTGGGAATACCAGGTGCTGTAAGCATCTAATTTTTCTTCTTTTTTTTTTTTTTTTTTTTTTTTTTTTAGCAAATGATGCGACAAACAGTAATAGGGTACTACTAGTGTTTGCGATTACTCAAGGCTGAAATAGTTGGCGGTAGATATAAATCATTACAACCTCGCGTCCAGGGAGTGGGTATTCGCTTTACGTTAAATTTTTATGCGGCACATTAAATTCCCAAATAAATTATGTTCTCTTTTTGTTTTTCAGTCTGCTTATTATTTAATCGCCTAAGATAGTAGAATTTATATTTATTTGGATGTGTGTGTGTTTTAATTCTCATGCAGTTTAAATATGTGTTTTGAAAGGGTAAATTTAATAAAAAGTGTAAAAACAGTGTGATTAAAACCAGGTTTGAATGAATGATGAAAAGTAAATAGAATAAGGGAAGCAAACTAATGGTTTAATGGTAAAAATGTTGTAAGATATCCGCTTACGGCCATATCACGCTGAAAACACCGGTTCTCGTCCGATCACCGAAGTTAAGCAACGTAGAGCCTGGTCAGTACTTAGATGGGTGACCACTTGGGAATACCAGGTGCTGTAAGCATCTAATTTTTCTTCTTTTTTTTTTTTTTTTTTTTAGCAAATGATGCGACAAACAGTAATAGGGTACTACTAGTGTTTGCGATTACTCAAGGCTGAAATAGTTGGCGGTAGATATAAATCATTACAACCTCGCGTCCAGGGAGTGGGTATTCGCTTTACGTTAAATTTTTATGCGGCACATTAAATTCCCAAATAAATTATGTTCTCTTTTTGTTTTTCAGTCTGTTTATTATTTAATCGCCTAAGATAGTAGAATTTATATTTATTTGGATGTGTGTGTGTTTTAATTCTCATGCAGTTTAAATATGTGTTTTGAAAGGGTAAATTTAATAAAAAGTGTAAAAACAGTGTGATTAAAACCAGGTTTGAATGAATGATGAAAAGTAAATAGAATAAGGGAAGCAAACTAATGGTTTAATGGTAAAAATGTTGTAAGATATCCGCTTACGGCCATATCACGCTGAAAACACCGGTTCTCGTCCGATCACCGAAGTTAAGCAACGTAGAGCCTGGTCAGTACTTAGATGGGTGACCACTTGGGAATACCAGGTGCTGTAAGCATCTAATTTTTCTTCTTTTTTTTTTTTTTTTTTTTTTTTTTAGCAAATGATGCGACAAACAGTAATAGGGTACTACTAGTGTTTGCGATTACTCAAGGCTGAAATAGTTGGCGGTAGATATAAATCATTACAACCTCGCGTCCAGGGAGTGGGTATACGCTTTACGTTAAATTTTTATGCGGCACATTAAATTCCCAAATAAATTATGTTCTCTTTTTGTTTTTCAGTCTGTTTATTATTTAATCGCCTAAGATAGTAGAATTTATATTTATTTGGATGTGTGTGTGTTTTAATTCTCATGCAGTTTAAATATGTGTTTTGAAAGGGTAAATTTAATAAAAAGTGTAAAAACAGTGTGATTAAAACCAGGTTTGAATGAATGATGAAAAGTAAATAGAATAAGGGAAGCAAACTAATGGTTTAATGGTAAAAATGTTGTAAGATATCCGCTTACGGCCATATCATGCTGAAAACACCGGTTCTCGTCCGATCACCGAAGTTAAGCAACGTAGAGCCTGGTCAGTACTTAGATGGGTGACCACTTGGGAATACTAGGTGCTGTAAGCATCTAATTTTTCTTCTTTTTTTTTTTTTTTTTTTTTTTTTTTTTTTTTTTTTTTTTTTAGCAAATGATGCGACAAACAGTAATAGGGTACTACTAGTGTTTGCGATTACTCAAGGCTGAAATAGTTGGCGGTAGATATAAATCATTACAACCTCGCGTCCAGGGAGTGGGTATTCGCTTTACGTTAAATTTTTATGCGGCACATTAAATTCCCAAATAAATTATGTTCTCTTTTTGTTTTTCAGTCTGTTTATTATTTAATCGCCTAAGATAGTAGAATTTATATTTATTTGGATGTGTGTGTGTTTTAATTCTCATGCAGTTTAAATATGTGTTTTGAAAGGGTAAATTTAATAAAAAGTGTAAAAACAGTGTGATTAAAACCAGGTTTGAATGAATGATGAAAAGTAAATAGAATAAGGGAAGCAAACTAATGGTTTAATGGTAAAAATGTTGTAAGATATCCGCTTACGGCCATATCACGCTGAAAAAACCGGTTCTCGTCCGATCACCGAAGTTAAGCAACGTAGAGCCTGGTCAGTACTTAGATGGGTGACCACTTGGGAATACCAGGTGCTGTAAGCATCTAATTTTTCTTCTTTTTTTTTTTTTTTTTTTTTTTTTTTTTAGCAAATGATGCGACAAACAGTAATAGGGTACTACTAGTGTTTGCGATTACTCAAGGCTGAAATAGTTGGCGGTAGATATAAATCATTACAACCTCGCGTCCTGGGAGTGGGTATTCGCTTTACGTTAAATTTTTATGCGGCACATTAAATTCCCAAATAAATTATGTTCTCTTTTTGTTTTTCAGTCTGTTTATTATTTAATCGCCTAAGATAGTAGAATTTATATTTATTTGGATGTGTGTGTGTTTTAATTCTCATGCAGTTTAAATATGTGTTTTGAAAGGGTAAATTTAATAAAAAGTGTAAAAACAGTGTGATTAAAACCATGTTTGAATGAATGATGAAAAGTAAATAGAATAAGGGAAGCAAACTAATGGTTTAATGGTAAAAATGTTGTAAGATATCCGCTTACGGCCATATCACGCTGAAAACACCGGTTCTCGTCCGATCACCGAAGTTAAGCAACGTAGAGCCTGGTCAGTACTTAGATGGGTGACCACTTGGGAATACCAGGTGCTGTAAGCATCTAATTTTTCTTCTTTTTTTTTTTTTTTTTTTTTTTTTTTTAGCAAATGATGCGACAAACAGTAATAGGGTACTACTAGTGTTTGCGATTACTCAAGGCTGAAATAGTTGGCGGTAGATATAAATCATTACAACCTCGCGTCCAGGGAGTGGGTATTCGCTTTACGTTAAATTTTTATGCGGCACATTAAATTCCCAAATAAATTATGTTCTCTTTTTGTTTTTCAGTCTGCTTATTATTTAATCGCCTAAGATAGTAGAATTTATATTTATTTGGATGTGTGTGTGTTTTAATTCTCATGCAGTTTAAATATGTGTTTTGAAAGGGTAAATTTAATAAAAAGTGTAAAAACAGTGTGATTAAAACCAGGTTTGAATGAATGATGAAAAGTAAATAGAATAAGGGAAGCAAACTAATGGTTTAATGGTAAAAATGTTGTAAGATATCCGCTTACGGCCATATCACGCTGAAAACACCGGTTCTCGTCCGATCACCGAAGTTAAGCAACGTAGAGCCTGGTCAGTACTTAGATGGGTGACCACTTGGGAATACCAGGTGCTGTAAGCATCTAATTTTTCTTCTTTTTTTTTTTTTTTTTTTTAGCAAATGATGCGACAAACAGTAATAGGGTACTACTAGTGTTTGCGATTACTCAAGGCTGAAATAGTTGGCGGTAGATATAAATCATTACAACCTCGCGTCCAGGGAGTGGGTATTCGCTTTACGTTAAATTTTTATGCGGCACATTAAATTCCCAAATAAATTATGTTCTCTTTTTGTTTTTCAGTCTGTTTATTATTTAATCGCCTAAGATAGTAGAATTTATATTTATTTGGATGTGTGTGTGTTTTAATTCTCATGCAGTTTAAATATGTGTTTTGAAAGGGTAAATTTAATAAAAAGTGTAAAAACAGTGTGATTAAAACCAGGTTTGAATGAATGATGAAAAGTAAATAGAATAAGGGAAGCAAACTAATGGTTTAATGGTAAAAATGTTGTAAGATATCCGCTTACGGCCATATCACGCTGAAAACACCGGTTCTCGTCCGATCACCGAAGTTAAGCAACGTAGAGCCTGGTCAGTACTTAGATGGGTGACCACTTGGGAATACCAGGTGCTGTAAGCATCTAATTTTTCTTCTTTTTTTTTTTTTTTTTTTTTTTTTTAGCAAATGATGCGACAAACAGTAATAGGGTACTACTAGTGTTTGCGATTACTCAAGGCTGAAATAGTTGGCGGTAGATATAAATCATTACAACCTCGCGTCCAGGGAGTGGGTATTCGCTTTACGTTAAATTTTTATGCGGCACATTAAATTCCCAAATAAATTATGTTCTCTTTTTGTTTTTCAGTCTGTTTATTATTTAATCGCCTAAGATAGTAGAATTTATATTTATTTGGATGTGTGTGTGTTTTAATTCTCATGCAGTTTAAATATGTGTTTTGAAAGGGTAAATTTAATAAAAAGTGTAAAAACAGTGTGATTAAAACCAGGTTTGAATGAATGATGAAAAGTAAATAGAATAAGGGAAGCAAACTAATGGTTTAATGGTAAAAATGTTGTAAGATATCCGCTTACGGCCATATCACGCTGAAAACACCGGTTCTCGTCCGATCACCGAAGTTAAGCAACGTAGAGCCTGGTCAGTACTTAGATGGGTGACCACTTGGGAATACCAAGTGCTGTAAGCATCTAATTTTTCTTCTTTTTTTTTTTTTTTTTTTTTTTTTTTTTTTAGCAAATGATGCGACAAACAGTAATAGGGTACTATAAGTGTTTGCGATTACTCAAGGCTGAAATAGTTGGATGTAGATATAAATCATTACAACCTCGCGTCCTGGGAGTGGGTATTCGCTTTACGTTAAATTTTTATGCGGCACATTAAATTCCCAAATAAATTATGTTCTCTTTTTGTTTTTCAGTCTGTTTATTATTTAATCGCCTAAGATAGTAGAATTTATATTTATTTGGATGTGTGTGTGTTTTAATTCTCATGCAGTTTAAATATGTGTTTTGAAAGGGTAAATTTTATAAAAAGTGTAAAAACAGTGTGATTAAAAAGCAGGTTTGAATGTATGATGAAAAGTAAATAGAATAAGGGAAGCAAACTAATGGTTTAATGGTAAAAATGTTGTAAGATATTCGCTTACGGCCATATCACGCTGAAAACACCGGTTCTC
The DNA here is from genome assembly GCA_963556195.1 of Sepiola atlantica. Taxonomy (NCBI): domain Eukaryota; kingdom Metazoa; phylum Mollusca; class Cephalopoda; order Sepiida; family Sepiolidae; genus Sepiola; species Sepiola atlantica. The sequence goes on along the minus strand of CAUVYP010000426.1, from coordinate 904,749 downwards.
GTCCGATCACCGAAGTTAAGCAACGTAGAGCCTGGTCAGTACTTAGATCGGTGACCACTTGGGAATACCAGGTGCTGTAAGCATCTAATTTTTCTTCTTTTTTTTTTTTTTTTTTTTTTTTTTTTTAGCAAATGATGCGACAAACAGTAATAGGGTACTACTAGTGTTTGCGATTACTCAAGGCTGAAATAGTTGGCGGTAGATATAAATCATTACAACCTCGCGTCCTGGGAGTGGGTATTCGCTTTACGTTAAATTTTTATGCGGCACATTAAATTCCCAAATAAATTATGTTCTCTTTTTGTTTTTCAGTCTGTTTATTATTTAATCGCCTAAGATAGTAGAATTTATATTTATTTGGATGTGTGTGTGTTTTAATTCTCATGCAGTTTAAATATGTGTTTTGAAAGGGTAAATTTAATAAAAAGTGTAAAAACAGTGTGATTAAAACCAGGTTTGAATGAATGATGAAAAGTAAATAGAATAAGGGAAGCAAACTAATGGTTTAATGGTAAAAATGTTGTAAGATATCCGCTTACGGCCATATCACGCTGAAAACACCGGTTCTCGTCCGATCACCGAAGTTAAGCAACGTAGAGCCTGGTCAGTACTTAGATGGGTGACCACTTGGGAATACCAGGTGCTGTAAGCATCTAATTTTTTTTTTTTTTTTTTTTTTTTATCAAATGATGCGACAAACAGTAATAGGGTACTACTAGTGTTTGCGATTACTCAAGGCTGAAATAGTTGGCGGTAGATATAAATCATTACAACCTCGCGTCCTGGGAGTGGGTAGTCGCTTTACGTTAAATTTTTATGCGGCACATTAAATTCCCAAATAAATTATGTTCTCTTTTTGTTTTTCAGTCTGTTTATTATTTAATCGCCTAAGATAGTAGAATTTATATTTATTTGGATGTGTGTGTGTTTTAATTCTCATGCAGTTTAAATATGTGTTTTGAAAGGGTAAATTTAATAAAAAGTGTAAAAACAGTGTGATTAAAACCAGGTTTGAATGAATGATGAAAAGTAAATAGAATAAGGGAAGCAAACTAATGGTTTAATGGTAAAAATGTTGTAAGATATCCGCTTACGGCCATATCACGCTGAAAACACCGGTTCTCGTCCGATCACCGAAGTTAAGCAACGTAGAGCCTGGTCAGTACTTAGATGGGTGACCACTTGGGAATACCAAGTGCTGTAAGCATCTAATTTTTCTTCTTTTTTTTTTTTTTTTTTTTTTTTTTTTTTAGCAAATGATGCGACAAACAGTAATAGGGTACTACTAGTGTTTGCGATTACTCAAGGCTGAAATAGTTGGATGTAGATATAAATCATTACAACCTCGCGTCCTGGGAGTGGGTATTCGCTTTACGTTAAATTTTTATGCGGCACATTAAATTCCCAAATAAATTATGTTCTCTTTTTGTTTTTCAGTCTGTTTATTATTTAATCGCCTAAGATAGTAGAATTTATATTTATTTGGATGTGTGTGTGTTTTAATTCTCATGCAGTTTAAATATGTGTTTTGAAAGGGTAAATTTTATAAAAAGTGTAAAAACAGTGTGATTAAAAAGCAGGTTTGAATGTATGATGAAAAGTAAATAGAATAAGGGAAGCAAACTAATGGTTTAATGGTAAAAATGTTGTAAGATATTCGCTTACGGCCATATCACGCTGAAAACACCGGTTCTCGTCCGATCACCGAAGTTAAGCAACGTAGAGCCTGGTCAGTACTTAGATCGGTGACCACTTGGGAATACCAGGTGCTGTAAGCATCTAATTTTTCTTCTTTTTTTTTTTTTTTTTTTTTTTTTTTTTAGCAAATGATGCGACAAACAGTAATAGGGTACTACTAGTGTTTGCGATTACTCAAGGCTGAAATAGTTGGCGGTAGATATAAATCATTACAACCTCGCGTCCTGGGAGTGGGTATTCGCTTTACGTTAAATTTTTATGCGGCACATTAAATTCCCAAATAAATTATGTTCTCTTTTTGTTTTTCAGTCTGTTTATTATTTAATCGCCTAAGATAGTAGAATTTATATTTATTTGGATGTGTGTGTGTTTTAATTCTCATGCAGTTTAAATATGTGTTTTGAAAGGGTAAATTTAATAAAAAGTGTAAAAACAGTGTGATTAAAACCAGGTTTGAATGAATGATGAAAAGTAAATAGAATAAGGGAAGCAAACTAATGGTTTAATGGTAAAAATGTTGTAAGATATCCGCTTACGGCCATATCACGCTGAAAACACCGGTTCTCGTCCGATCACCGAAGTTAAGCAACGTAGAGCCTGGTCAGTACTTAGATGGGTGACCACTTGGGAATACCAGGTGCTGTAAGCATCTAATTTTTTTTTTTTTTTTTTTTTTTTATCAAATGATGCGACAAACAGTAATAGGGTACTACTAGTGTTTGCGATTACTCAAGGCTGAAATAGTTGGCGGTAGATATAAATCATTACAACCTCGCGTCCTGGGAGTGGGTAGTCGCTTTACGTTAAATTTTTATGCGGCACATTAAATTCCCAAATAAATTATGTTCTCTTTTTGTTTTTCAGTCTGTTTATTATTTAATCGCCTAAGATAGTAGAATTTATATTTATTTGGATGTGTGTGTGTTTTAATTCTCATGCAGTTTAAATATGTGTTTTGAAAGGGTAAATTTAATAAAAAGTGTAAAAACAGTGTGATTAAAACCAGGTTTGAATGAATGATGAAAAGTAAATAGAATAAGGGAAGCAAACTAATGGTTTAATGGTAAAAATGTTGTAAGATATCCGCTTACGGCCATATCACGCTGAAAACACCGGTTCTCGTCCGATCACCGAAGTTAAGCAACGTAGAGCCTGGTCAGTACTTAGATGGGTGACCACTTGGGAATACCAGGTGCTGTAAGCATCTAATTTTTCTTCTTTTTTTTTTTTTTTTTTTTTTTTTTTTTTTTTTAGCAAATGATGCGACAAACAGTAATAGGGTACTACTAGTGTTTGCGATTACTCAAGGCTGAAATAGTTGGCGGTAGATATAAATCATTACAACCTCGCGTCCAGGGAGTGGGTATTCGCTTTACGTTAAATTTTTATGCGGCACATTAAATTCCCAAATAAATTATGTTCTCTTTTTGTTTTTCAGTCTGTTTATTATTTAATCGCCTAAGATAGTAGAATTTATATTTATTTGGATGTGTGTGTGTTTTAATTCTCATGCAGTTTAAATATGTGTTTTGAAAGGGTAAATTTAATAAAAAGTGTAAAAACAGTGTGATTAAAACCAGGTTTGAATGAATGATGAAAAGTAAATAGAATAAGGGAAGCAAACTAATGGTTTAATGGTAAAAATGTTGTAAGATATCCGCTTACGGCCATATCACGCTGAAAACACCGGTTCTCGTCCGATCACCGAAGTTAAGCAACGTAGAGCCTGGTCAGTACTTAGATGGGTGACCACTTGGGAATACCAGGTGCTGTAAGCATCTAATTTTTCTTCTTTTTTTTTTTTTTTTTTTTTTTTTTTTTTTAGCAAATGATGCGACAAACAGTAATAGGGTACTACTAGTGTTTGCGATTACTCAAGGCTGAAATAGTTGGCGGTAGATATAAATCATTACAACCTCGCGTCCTGGGAGTGGGTATTCGCTTTACGTTAAATTTTTATGCGGCACATTAAATTCCCAAATAAATTATGTTCTCTTTTTGTTTTTCAGTCTGTTTATTATTTAATCGCCTAAGATAGTAGAATTTATATTTATTTGGATGTGTGTGTGTTTTAATTCTCATGCAGTTTAAATATGTGTTTTGAAAGGGTAAATTTTATAAAAAGTGTAAAAACAGTGTGATTAAAAAGCAGGTTTGAATGTATGATGAAAAGTAAATAGAATAAGGGAAGCAAACTAATGGTTTAATGGTAAAAATGTTGTAAGATATTCGCTTACGGCCATATCACGCTGAAAACACCGGTTCTCGTCCGATCACCGAAGTTAAGCAACGTAGAGCCTGGTCAGTACTTAGATCGGTGACCACTTGGGAATACCAGGTGCTGTAAGCATCTAATTTTTCTTCTTTTTTTTTTTTTTTTTTTTTTTTTTTTTAGCAAATGATGCGACAAACAGTAATAGGGTACTACTAGTGTTTGCGATTACTCAAGGCTGAAATAGTTGGCGGTAGATATAAATCATTACAACCTCGCGTCCTGGGAGTGGGTATTCGCTTTACGTTAAATTTTTATGCGGCACATTAAATTCCCAAATAAATTATGTTCTCTTTTTGTTTTTCAGTCTGTTTATTATTTAATCGCCTAAGATAGTAGAATTTATATTTATTTGGATGTGTGTGTGTTTTAATTCTCATGCAGTTTAAATATGTGTTTTGAAAGGGTAAATTTTATAAAAAGTGTAAAAACAGTGTGATTAAAAAGCAGGTTTGAATGTATGATGAAAAGTAAATAGAATAAGGGAAGCAAACTAATGGTTTAATGGTAAAAATGTTGTAAGATATTCGCTTACGGCCATATCACGCTGAAAACACCGGTTCTCGTCCGATCACCGAAGTTAAGCAACGTAGAGCCTGGTCAGTACTTAGATCGGTGACCACTTGGGAATACCAGGTGCTGTAAGCATCTAATTTTTCTTCTTTTTTTTTTGTTTTTTTTTTTTTTTTTAGCAAATGATGCGACAAACAGTAATAGGGTACTACTAGTGTTTGCGATTACTCAAGGCTGAAATAGTTGGCGGTAGATATAAATCATTACAACCTCGCGTCCTGGGAGTGGGTATTCGCTTTACGTTAAATTTTTATGCGGCACATTAAATTCCCAAATAAATTATGTTCTCTTTTTGTTTTTCAGTCTGTTTATTATTTAATCGCCTAAGATAGTAGAATTTATATTTATTTGGATGTGTGTGTGTTTTAATTCTCATGCAGTTTAAATATGTGTTTTGAAAGGGTAAATTTAATAAAAAGTGTAAAAACAGTGTGATTAAAACCAGGTTTGAATGAATGATGAAAAGTAAATAGAATAAGGGAAGCAAACTAATGGTTTAATGGTAAAAATGTTGTAAGATATCCGCTTACGGCCATATCACGCTGAAAACACCGGTTCTCGTCCGATCACCGAAGTTAAGCAACGTAGAGCCTGGTCAGTACTTAGATGGGTGACCACTTGGGAATACCAGGTGCTGTAAGCATCTAATTTTTCTTTTTTTTTTTTTTTTTTTTTTTTTTTTTTTAGCAAATGATGCGACAAACAGTAATAGGGTACTACTAGTGTTTGCGATTACTCAAGGCTGAAATAGTTGGCGGTAGATATAAATCATTACAACCTCGCGTCCTGGGAGTGGGTAGTCGCTTTACGTTAAATTTTTATGCGGCACATTAAATTCCCAAATAAATTATGTTCTCTTTTTGTTTTTCAGTCTGTTTATTATTTAATCGCCTAAGATAGTAGAATTTATATTTATTTGGATGTGTGTGTGTTTTAATTCTCATGCAGTTTAAATATGTGTTTTGAAAGGGTAAATTTAATAAAAAGTGTAAAAACAGTGTGATTAAAACCAGGTTTGAATGAATGATGAAAAGTAAATAGAATAAGGGAAGCAAACTAATGGTTTAATGGTAAAAATGTTGTAAGATGTCCGCTTACGGCCATATCACGCTGAAAACACCGGTTCTCGTCCGATCACCGAAGTTAAGCAACGTAGAGCCTGGTCAGTACTTAGATGGGTGACCACTTGGGAATACCAGGTGCTGTAAGCATCTAATTTTTCTTCTTTTTTTTTTTTTTTTTTTTTTTTTTTTTTAGCAAATGATGCGACAAACAGTAATAGGGTACTACTAGTGTTTGCGATTACTCAAGGCTGAAATAGTTGGCGGTAGATATAAATCATTACAACCTCGCGTCCTGGGAGTGGGTATTCGCTTTACGTTAAATTTTTATGCGGCACATTAAATTCCCAAATAAATTATGTTCTCTTTTTGTTTTTCAGTCTGTTTATTATTTAATCGCCTAAGATAGTAGAATTTATATTTATTTTGATGTGTGTGTGTTTTAATTCTCATGCAGTTTAAATATGTGTTTTGAAAGGGTAAATTTAATAAAAAGTGTAAAAACAGTGTGATTAAAACCAGGTTTGAATGAATGATGAAAAGTAAATAGAATAAGGGAAGCAAACTAATGGTTTAATGGTAAAAATGGTGTAAGATATCCGATTACGGCCATATCACGCTGAAAACACCGGTTCTCGTCCGATCACCGAAGTTAAGCAACGTAGAGCCTGGTCAGTACTTAGATGGGTGACCACTTGGGAATACCAGGTGCTGTAAGCATCTAATTTTTCTTCTTTTTTTTTTTTTTTTTTTTTTTTTTTTAGCAAATGATGCGACAAACAGTAATAGGGTACTACTAGTGTTTGCGATTACTCAAGGCTGAAATAGTTGGCGGTAGATATAAATCATTACAACCTCGCGTCCTGGGAGTGGGTATTCGCTTTACGTTAAATTTTTATGCGGCACATTAAATTCCCAAATAAATTATGTTCTCTTTTTGTTTTTCAGTCTGTTTATTATTTAATCGCCTAAGATAGTAGAATTTATATTTATTTGGATGTGTGTGTGTTTTAATTCTCATGCAGTTTAAATATGTGTTTTGAAAGGGTAAATTTAATAAAAAGTGTAAAAACAGTGTGATTAAAACCAGGTTTGAATGAATGATGAAAAGTAAATAGAATAAGGGAAGCAAACTAATGGTTTAATGGTAAAAATGTTGTAAGATATCCGCTTACGGCCATATCACGCTGAAAACACCGGTTCTCGTCCGATCACCGAAGTTAAGCAACGTAGAGCCTGGTCAGTACTTAGATGGGTGACCACTTGGGAATACCAGGTGCTGTAAGCATCTAATTTTTCTTCTTTTTTTTTTTTTTTTTTTTTTGTTTTTTTAGCAAATGATGCGACAAACAGTAATAGGGTACTACTAGTGTTTGCGATTACTCAAGGCTGAAATAGTTGGCGGTAGATATAAATCATTACAACCTCGCGTCCAGGGAGTGGGTATTCGCTTTACGTTAAATTTTTATGCGGCACATTAAATTCCCAAATAAATTATGTTCTCTTTTTGTTTTTCAGTCTGTTTATTATTTAATCGCCTAAGATAGTAGAATTTATATTTATTTGGATGTGTGTGTGTTTTAATTCTCATGCAGTTTAAATATGTGTTTTGAAAGGGTAAATTTAATAAAAAGTGTAAAAACAGTGTGATTAAAACCAGGTTTGAATGAATGATGAAAAGTAAATAGAATAAGGGAAGCAAACTAATGGTTTAATGGTAAAAATGTTGTAAGATATCCGCTTACGGCCATATCACGCTGAAAACACCGGTTCTCGTCCGATCACCGAAGTTAAGCAACGTAGAGCCTGGTCAGTACTTAGATGGGTGACCACTTGGGAATACCAGGTGCTGTAAGCATCTAATTTTTCTTCTTTTTTTTTTTTTTTTTTTTTTTTTTAGCAAATGATGCGACAAACAGTAATAGGGTACTACTAGTGTTTGCGATTACTCAAGGCTGAAATAGTTGGCGGTAGATATAAATCATTACAACCTCGCGTCCTGGGAGTGGGTATTCGCTTTACGTTAAATTTTTATGCGGCACATTAAATTCCCAAATAAATTATGTTCTCTTTTTGTTTTTCAGTCTGTTTATTATTTAATCGCCTAAGATAGTAGAATTTATATTTATTTGGATGTGTGTGTGTTTTAATTCTCATGCAGTTTAAATATGTGTTTTGAAAGGGTAAATTTAATAAAAAGTGTAAAAACAGTGTGATTAAAACCAGGTTTGAATGAATGATGAAAAGTAAATAGAATAAGGGAAGCAAACTAATGGTTTAATGGTAAAAATGTTGTAAGATATCCGCTTACGGCCATATCACGCTGAAAACACCGGTTCTCGTCCGATCACCGAAGTTAAGCAACGTAGAGCCTGGTCAGTACTTAGATGGGTGACAACTTGGGAATACCAGGTGCTGTAAGCATCTAATTTTTCTTCTTTTTTTTTTTTTTTTTTTTTTTTTTTAGCAAATGATGCGACAAACAGTAATAGGGTACTACTAGTGTTTGCGATTACTCAAGGCTGAAATCATTACAACCTCGCGTCCTGGGAGTGGGTATTCGCTTTACGTTAAATTTTTATGCGGCACATTAAATTCCCAAATAAATTAGGTTCTCTTTTTGTTTTTCAGTCTGTTTATTATTTAATCGCCTAAGATAGTAGAATTTATATTTATTTGGATGTGTGTGTGTTTTAATTCTCATGCAGTTTAAATATGTGTTTTGAAAGGGTAAATTTAATAAAAAGTGTAAAAACAGTGTGATTAAAACCAGGTTTGAATGAATGATGAAAAGTAAATAGAATAAGGGAAGCAAACTAATGGTTTAATGGTAAAAATGTTGTAAGATATCCGCTTACGGCCATATCACGCTGAAAACACCGGTTCTCGTCCGATCACCGAAGTTAAGCAACGTAGAGCCTGGTCAGTACTTAGATGGGTGACCACTTGGGAATACCAGGTGCTGTAAGCATCTAATTTTTCTTCTTTTTTTTTTTTTTTTTTTTTTTTTTTAGCAAATGATGCGACAAACAGTAATAGGGTACTACTAGTGTTTGCGATTACTCAAGGCTGAAATAGTTGGCGGTAGATATAAATCATTACAACCTCGCGTCCTGGGAGTGGGTATTCGCTTTACGTTAAATTTTTATGCGGCACATTAAATTCCCAAATAAATTATGTTCTCTTTTTGTTTTTCAGTCTGTTTATTATTTAATCGCCTAAGATAGTAGAATTTATATTTATTTGGATGTGTGTGTGTTTTAATTCTCATGCAGTTTAAATATGTGTTTTGAAAGGGTAAATTTAATAAAAAGTGTAAAAACAGTGTGATTAAAACCAGGTTTGAATGAATGATGAAAAGTAAATAGAATAAGGGAAGCAAACTAATGGTTTAATGGTAAAAATGTTGTAAGATATCCGCTTACGGCCATATCACGCTGAAAACACCGGTTCTCGTCCGATCACCGAAGTTAAGCAACGTAGAGCCTGGTCAGTACTTAGATGGGTGACCACTTGGGAATACCAGGTGCTGTAAGCATCTAATTTTTCTTCTTTTTTTTTTTTTTTTTTTTTTGTTTTTTTAGCAAATGATGCGACAAACAGTAATAGGGTACTACTAGTGTTTGCGATTACTCAAGGCTGAAATAGTTGGCGGTAGATATAAATCATTACAACCTCGCGTCCAGGGAGTGGGTATTCGCTTTACGTTAAATTTTTATGCGGCACATTAAATTCCCAAATAAATTATGTTCTCTTTTTGTTTTTCAGTCTGTTTATTATTTAATCGCCTAAGATAGTAGAATTTATATTTATTTGGATGTGTGTGTGTTTTAATTCTCATGCAGTTTAAATATGTGTTTTGAAAGGGTAAATTTAATAAAAAGTGTAAAAACAGTGTGATTAAAACCAGGTTTGAATGAATGATGAAAAGTAAATAGAATAAGGGAAGCAAACTAATGGTTTAATGGTAAAAATGTTGTAAGATATCCGCTTACGGCCATATCACGCTGAAAACACCGGTTCTCGTCCGATCACCGAAGTTAAGCAACGTAGAGCCTGGTCAGTACTTAGATGGGTGACCACTTGGGAATACCAGGTGCTGTAAGCATCTAATTTTTCTTCTTTTTTTTTTTTTTTTTTTTTTTTTTAGCAAATGATGCGACAAACAGTAATAGGGTACTACTAGTGTTTGCGATTACTCAAGGCTGAAATAGTTGGCGGTAGATATAAATCATTACAACCTCGCGTCCTGGGAGTGGGTATTCGCTTTACGTTAAATTTTTATGCGGCACATTAAATTCCCAAATAAATTATGTTCTCTTTTTGTTTTTCAGTCTGTTTATTATTTAATCGCCTAAGATAGTAGAATTTATATTTATTTGGATGTGTGTGTGTTTTAATTCTCATGCAGTTTAAATATGTGTTTTGAAAGGGTAAATTTAATAAAAAGTGTAAAAACAGTGTGATTAAAACCAGGTTTGAATGAATGATGAAAAGTAAATAGAATAAGGGAAGCAAACTAATGGTTTAATGGTAAAAATGTTGTAAGATATCCGCTTACGGCCATATCACGCTGAAAACACCGGTTCTCGTCCGATCACCGAAGTTAAGCAACGTAGAGCCTGGTCAGTACTTAGATGGGTGACAACTTGGGAATACCAGGTGCTGTAAGCATCTAATTTTTCTTCTTTTTTTTTTTTTTTTTTTTTTTTTTTAGCAAATGATGCGACAAACAGTAATAGGGTACTACTAGTGTTTGCGATTACTCAAGGCTGAAATCATTACAACCTCGCGTCCTGGGAGTGGGTATTCGCTTTACGTTAAATTTTTATGCGGCACATTAAATTCCCAAATAAATTAGGTTCTCTTTTTGTTTTTCAGTCTGTTTATTATTTAATCGCCTAAGATAGTAGAATTTATATTTATTTGGATGTGTGTGTGTTTTAATTCTCATGCAGTTTAAATATGTGTTTTGAAAGGGTAAATTTAATAAAAAGTGTAAAAACAGTGTGATTAAAACCAGGTTTGAATGAATGATGAAAAGTAAATAGAATAAGGGAAGCAAACTAATGGTTTAATGGTAAAAATGTTGTAAGATATCCGCTTACGGCCATATCACGCTGAAAACACCGGTTCTCGTCCGATCACCGAAGTTAAGCAACGTAGAGCCTGGTCAGTACTTAGATGGGTGACCACTTGGGAATACCAGGTGCTGTAAGCATCTAATTTTTCTTCTTTTTTTTTTTTTTTTTTTTTTTTTTTAGCAAATGATGCGACAAAAAGTAATAGGGTACTACTAGTGTTTGCGATTACTCAAGGCTGAAATAGTTGGCGGTAGATATAAATCATTACAACCTCGCGTCCTGAGAGTGGGTATTCGCTTTACGTTAAATTTTTATGCGGCACATTAAATTCCCAAATAAATTATGTTCTCTTTTTGTTTTTCAGTCTGTTTATTATTTAATCGCCTAAGATAGTAGAATTTATATTTATTTGGATGTGTGTGTGTTTTAATTCTCATGCAGTTTAAATATGTGTTTTGAAAGGGTAAATTTAATAAAAAGTGTAAAAACAGTGTGATTAAAACCAGGTTTGAATGAATGATGAAAAGTAAATAGAATAAGGGCAGCAAACTAATGGTTTAATGGTAAAAATGTTGTAAGATATCCGCTTACGGCCATATCACGCTGAAAACACCGGTTCTCGTCCGATCACCGAAGTTAAGCAACGTAGAGCCTGGTCAGTACTTAGATGGGTGACCACTTGGGAATACCAGGTGCTGTAAGCATCTAATTTTTCTTCTTTTTTTTTTTTTTTTTTTTTTTTTTTTTTTTTTTTTTTTTTAGCAAATGATGCGACAAACAGTAATAGGGTACTACTAGTGTTTGCGATTACTCAAGGCTGAAATAGTTGGCGGTAGATATAAATCATTACAACCTCGCGTCCTGGGAGTGGGTATTCGCTTTACGTTAAATTTTTATGCGGCACATTAAATTCCCAAATAAATTATGTTCTCTTTTTGTTTTTCAGTCTGTTTATTATTTAATCGCCTAAGATAGTAGAATTTATATTTATTTGGATGTGTGTGTGTTTTAATTCTCATGCAGTTTAAATATGTGTTTTGAAAGGGTAAATTTAATAAAAAGTGTAAAAACAGTGTGATTAAAACCAGGTTTGAATGAATGATGAAAAGTAAATAGAATAAGGGAAGCAAACTAATGGTTTAATGGTAAAAATGTTGTAAGATATCCGCTTACGGCCATATCACGCTGAAAACACCGGTTCTCGTCCGATCACCGAAGTTAAGCAACGTAGAGCCTGGTCAGTACTTAGATGGGTGACCACTTGGGAATACCAGGTGCTGTAAGCATCTAATTTTTCTTCTTTTTTTTTTTTTTTTTTTAATTTTTTTTTATTTAGCAAATGATGCGACAAACAGTAATAGGGTACTACTAGTGTTTGCGATTACTCAAGGCTGAAATAGTTGGCGGTAGATATAAATCATTACAACCTCGCGTCCTGGGAGTGGGTATTCGCTTTACGTTAAATTTTTATGCGGCACATTAAATTCCCAAATAAATTATGTTCTCTTTTTGTTTTTCAGTCTGTTTATTATTTAATCGCCTAAGATAGTAGAATTTATATTTATTTGGATGTGTGTGTGTTTTAATTCTCATGCAGTTTAAATATGTGTTTTGAAAGGGTAAATTTAATAAAAAGTGTAAAAACAGTGTGATTAAAACCAGGTTTGAATGAATGATGAAAAGTAAATAGAATAAGGGAAGCAAACTAATGGTTTAATGGTAAAAATGTTGTAAGATATCCGCTTACGGCCATATCACGCTGAAAACACCGGTTCTCGTCCGATCACCGAAGTTAAGCAACGTAGAGCCTGGTCAGTACTTAGATGGGTGACAACTTGGGAATACCAGGTGCTGTAAGCATCTAATTTTTCTTCTTTTTTTTTTTTTTTTTTTTTTTTTTTATTTAGCAAATGATGCGACAAACAGTAATAGGGTACTACTAGTGTTTGCGATTACTCAAGGCTGAAATAGTTGGCGGTAGATATAAATCATTACAACCTCGCGTCCTGGGAGTGGGTATTCGCTTTACGTTAAATTTTTATGCGGCACATTAAATTCCCAAATAAATTATGTTCTCTTTTTGTTTTTCAGTCTGTTTATTATTTAATCGCCTAAGATAGTAGAATTTATATTTATTTGGATGTGTGTGTGTTTTAATTCTCATGCAGTTTAAATATGTGTTTTGAAAGGGTAAATTTAATAAAAAGTGTAAAAACAGTGTGATTAAAACCAGGTTTGAATGAATGATGAAAAGTAAATAGAATAAGGGAAGCAAACTAATGGTTTAATGGTAAAAATGTTGTAAGATATCCGCTTACGGCCATATCACGCTGAAAACACCGGTTCTCGTCCGATCACCGAAGTTAAGCAACGTAGAGCCTGGTCAGTACTTAGATGGGTGACCACTTGGGAATACCAGGTGCTGTAAGCATCTAATTTTTCTTCTTTTTTTTTTTTTTTTTTTTTTTTTTTTAGCAAATGATGCGACAAACAGTAATAGGGTACTACTAGTGTTTGCGATTACTCAAGGCTGAAATAGTTGGCGGTAGATATAAATCATTACAACCTCGCGTCCTGAGAGTGGGTATTCGCTTTACGTTAAATTTTTATGCGGCACATTAAATTCCCAAATAAATTATGTTCTCTTTTTGTTTTTCAGTCTGTTTATTATTTAATCGCCTAAGATAGTAGAATTTATATTTATTTGGATGTGTGTGTGTTTTAATTCTCATGCAGTTTAAATATGTGTTTTGAAAGGGTAAATTTAATAAAAAGTGTAAAAACAGTGTGATTAAAACCAGGTTTGAATGAATGATGAAAAGTAAATAGAATAAGGGAAGCAAACTAATGGTTTAATGGTAAAAATGTTGTAAGATATCCGCTTACGGCCATATCACGCTGAAAACACCGGTTCTCGTCCGATCACCGAAGTTAAGCAACGTAGAGCCTGGTCAGTACTTAGATGGGTGACCACTTGGGAATACCAGGTGCTGTAAGCATCTAATTTTTCTTCTTTTTTTTTTTTTTTTTTTTTTTTTTTTTAGCAAATGATGCGACAAACAGTAATAGGGTACTACTAGTGTTTGCGATTACTCAAGGCTTAAATAGTTGGCGGTAGATATAAATCATTACAACCTCGCGTCCTGGGAGTGGGTATTCGCTTTACGTTAAATTTTTATGCGGCACATTAAATTCCCAAATAAATTATGTTCTCTTTTTGTTTTTCAGTCTGTTTATTATTTAATCGCCTAAGATAGTAGAATTTATATTTATTTGGATGTGTGTGTGTTTTAATTCTCATGCAGTTTAAATATGTGTTTTGAAAGGGTAAATTTAATAAAAAGTGTAAAAACAGTGTGATTAAAACCAGGTTTGAATGAATGATGAAAAGTAAATAGAATAAGGGAAGCAAACTAATGGTTTAATGGTAAAAATGTTGTAAGATATCCGCTTACGGCCATATCACGCTGAAAACACCGGTTCTCGTCCGATCACCGAAGTTAAGCAACGTAGAGCCTGGTCAGTACTTAGATGGGTGACCACTTGGGAATACCAGGTGCTGTAAGCATCTAATTTTTCTTCTTTTTTTTTTTTTTTTTTTTAAATTTTTTTTTATTTAGCAAATGATGCGACAAACAGTAATAGGGTACTACTAGTGTTTGCGATTACTCAAGGCTGAAATAGTTGGCGGTAGATATAAATCATTACAACCTCGCGTCCTGGGAGTGGGTATTCGCTTTACGTTAAATTTTTATGCGGCACATTAAATTCCCAAATAAATTATGTTCTCTTTTTGTTTTTCAGTCTGTTTATTATTTAATCGCCTAAGATAGTAGAATTTATATTTATTTGGATGTGTGTGTGTTTTAATTCTCATGCAGTTTAAATATGTGTTTTGAAAGGGTAAATTTTATAAAAAGTGTAAAAACAGTGTGATTAAAACCAGGTTTGAATGAATGATGAAAAGTAAATAGAATAAGGGAAGCAAACTAATGGTTTAATGGTAAAAATGGTGTAAGATATCCGATTACGGCCATATCACGCTGAAAACACCGGTTCTCGTCCGATCACCGAAGTTAAGCAACGTAGAGCCTGGTCAGTACTTAGATGGGTGACCACTTGGGAATACCAGGTGCTGTAAGCATCTAATTTTTCTTCTTTTTTTTTTTTTTTTTTTTTTTAATTTTTTTTTAGCAAATGATGCGACAAACAGTAATAGGGTACTACTAGTGTTTGCGATTACTCAAGGCTGAAATAGTTGGCGGTAGATATAAATCATTACAACCTCGCGTCCTGGGAGTGGGTATTCGCTTTACGTTAAATTTTTATGCGGCACATTAAATTCCCAAATAAATTATGTTCTCTTTTTGTTTTTCAGTCTGTTTATTATTTAATCGCCTAAGATAGTAGAATTTATATTTATTTGGATGTGTGTGTGTTTTAATTCTCATGCAGTTTAAATATGTGTTTTGAAAGGGTAAATTTAATAAAAAGTGTAAAAACAGTGTGATTAAAACCAGGTTTGAATGAATGATGAAAAGTAAATAGAATAAGGGAAGCAAACTAATGGTTTAATGGTAAAAATGTTGTAAGATATCCGCTTACGGCCATATCACGCTGAAAACACCGGTTCTCGTCCGATCACCGAAGTTAAGCAACGTAGAGCCTGGTCAGTACTTAGATGGGTGACCACTTGGGAATACCAGGTGCTGTAAGCATCTAATTTTTCTTCTTTTTTTTTTTTTTTTTTAAATTTTTTTTTATTTAGCAAATGATGCGACAAACAGTAATAGGGTACTACTAGTGTTTGCGATTACTCAAGGCTGAAATAGTTGGCGGTAGATATAAATCATTACAACCTCGCGTCCTGGGAGTGGGTATTCGCTTTACGTTAAATTTTTATGCGGCACATTAAATTCCCAAATAAATTATGTTCTCTTTTTGTATTTCAGTCTGTTTATTATTTAATCGCCTAAGATAGTAGAATTTATATTTATTTGGATGTGTGTGTGTTTTAATTCTCATGCAGTTTAAATATGTGTTTTGAAAGGGTAAATTTAATAAAAAGTGTAAAAACAGTGTGATTAAAACCAGGTTTGAATGAATGATGAAAAGTAAATAGAATAAGGGAAGCAAACTAATGGTTTAATGGTAAAAATGTTGTAAGATATCCGCTTACGGCCATATCACGCTGAAAACACCGGTTCTCGTCCGATCACCGAAGTTAAGCAACGTAGAGCCTGGTCAGTACTTAGATGGGTGACCACTTGGGAATACCAGGTGCTGTAAGCATCTAATTTTTCTTCTTTTTTTTTTTTTTTTTTTTTTTTTTTTAGCAAATGATGCGACAAACAGTAATAGGGTACTACTAGTGTTTGCGATTACTCAAGGCTTAAATAGTTGGCGGTAGATATAAATCATTACAACCTCGCGTCCTGGGAGTGGGTATTCGCTTTACGTTAAATTTTTATGCGGCACATTAAATTCCCAAATAAATTATGTTCTCTTTTTGTATTTCAGTCTGTTTATTATTTAATCGCCTAAGATAGTAGAATTTATATTTATTTGGATGTGTGTGTGTTTTAATTCTCATGCAGTTTAAATATGTGTTTTGAAAGGGTAAATTTAATAAAAAGTGTAAAAACAGTGTGATTAAAACCAGGTTTGAATGAATGATGAAAAGTAAATAGAATAAGGGAAGCAAACTAATGGTTTAATGGTAAAAATGTTGTAAGATATCCGCTTACGGCCATATCACGCTGAAAACACCGGTTCTCGTCCGATCACCGAAGTTAAGCAACGTAGAGCCTGGTCAGTACTTAGATGGGTGACCACTTGGGAATACCAGGTGCTGTAAGCATCTAATTTTTCTTCTTTTTTTTTTTTTTTTTTTTTTTTTTTTAGCAAATGATGCGACAAACAGTAATAGGGTACTACTAGTGTTTGCGATTACTCAAGGCTGAAATAGTTGGCGGTAGATATAAATCATTACAACCTCGCGTCCAGGGAGTGGGTATTCGCTTTACGTTAAATTTTTATGCGGCACATTAAATTCCCAAATAAATTATGTTCTCTTTTTGTTTTTCAGTCTGTTTATTATTTAATCGCCTAAGATAGTAGAATTTATATTTATTTGGATGTGTGTGTGTTTTAATTCTCATGCAGTTTAAATATGTGTTTTGAAAGGGTAAATTTAATAAAAAGTGTAAAAACAGTGTGATTAAAACCAGGTTTGAATGAATGATGAAAAGTAAATAGAATAAGGGAAGCAAACTAATGGTTTAATGGTAAAAATGTTTAAGATATCCGCTTACGGCCATATCACGCTGAAAACACCGGTTCTCGTCCGATCACCGAAGTTAAGCAACGTAGAGCCTGGTCAGTACTTAGATGGGTGACCACTTGGGAATACCAGGTGCTGTAAGCATCTAATTTTTCTTCTTTTTTTTTTTTTTTTTTTTTTTTTTTAGCAAATGATGCGACAAACAGTAATAGGGTACTACTAGTGTTTGCGATTACTCAAGGCTGAAATAGTTGGCGGTAGATATAAATCATTACAACCTCGCGTCCTGGGAGTGGGTATTCGCTTTACGTTAAATTTTTATGCGGCACATTAAATTCCCAAATAAATTATGTTCTCTTTTTGTTTTTCAGTCTGTTTATTATTTAATCGCCTAAGATAGTAGAATTTATATTTATTTGGATGTGTGTGTGTTTTAATTCTCATGCAGTTTAAATATGTGTTTTGAAAGGGTAAATTTAATAAAAAGTGTAAAAACAGTGTGATTAAAACCAGGTTTGAATGAATGATGAAAAGTAAATAGAATAAGGGAAGCAAACTAATGGTTTAATGGTAAAAATGTTGTAAGATATCCGCTTACGGCCATATCACGCTGAAAACACCGGTTCTCGTCCGATCACCGAAGTTAAGCAACGTAGAGCCTGGTCAGTACTTAGATGGGTGACAACTTGGGAATACCAGGTGCTGTAAGCATCTAATTTTTCTTCTTTTTTTTTTTTTTTTTTTTTTTATTTAGCAAATGATGCGACAAACAGTAATAGGGTACTACTAGTGTTTGCGATTACTCAAGGCTGAAATAGTTGGCGGTAGATATAAATCATTACAACCTCGCGTCCTGGGAGTGGGTATTCGCTTTACGTTAAATTTTTATGCGGCACATTAAATTCCCAAATAAATTATGTTCTCTTTTTGTTTTTCAGTCTGTTTATTATTTAATCGCCTAAGATAGTAGAATTTATATTTATTTGGATGTGTGTGTGTTTTAATTCTCATGCAGTTTAAATATGTGTTTTGAAAGGGTAAATTTAATAAAAAGTGTAAAAACAGTGTGATTAAAACCAGGTTTGAATGAATGATGAAAAGTAAATAGAATAAGGGAAGCAAACTAATGGTTTAATGGTAAAAATGTTGTAAGATATCCGCTTACGGCCATATCACGCTGAAAACACCGGTTCTCGTCCGATCACCGAAGTTAAGCAACGTAGAGCCTGGTCAGTACTTAGATGGGTGACCACTTGGGAATACCAGGTGCTGTAAGCATCTAATTTTTCTTCTTTTTTTTTTTTTTTTTTTTTTTTTTTAGCAAATGATGCGACAAACAGTAATAGGGTACTACTAGTGTTTGCGATTACTCAAGGCTGAAATAGTTGGCGGTAGATATAAATCATTACAACCTCGCGTCCTGAGAGTGGGTATTCGCTTTACGTTAAATTTTTATGCGGCACATTAAATTCCCAAATAAATTATGTTCTCTTTTTGTTTTTCAGTCTGTTTATTATTTAATCGCCTAAGATAGTAGAATTTATATTTATTTGGATGTGTGTGTGTTTTAATTCTCATGCAGTTTAAATATGTGTTTTGAAAGGGTAAATTTAATAAAAAGTGTAAAAACAGTGTGATTAAAACCAGGTTTGAATGAATGATGAAAAGTAAATAGAATAAGGGAAGCAAACTAATGGTTTAATGGTAAAAATGTTGTAAGATATCCGCTTACGGCCATATCACGCTGAAAACACCGGTTCTCGTCCGATCACCGAAGTTAAGCAACGTAGAGCCTGGTCAGTACTTAGATGGGTGACCACTTGGGAATACCAGGTGCTGTAAGCATCTAATTTTTCTTCTTTTTTTTTTTTTTTTTTTAAAATTTTTTTTTATTTAGCAAATGATGCGACAAACAGTAATAGGGTACTACTAGTGTTTGCGATTACTCAAGGCTGAAATAGTTGGCGGTAGATATAAATCATTACAACCTCGCGTCCTGGGAGTGGGTATTCGCTTTACGTTAAATTTTTATGCGGCACATTAAATTCCCAAATAAATTATGTTCTCTTTTTGTTTTTCAGTCTGTTTATTATTTAATCGCCTAAGATAGTAGAATTTATATTTATTTGGATGTGTGTGTGTTTTAATTCTCATGCAGTTTAAATATGTGTTTTGAAAGGGTAAATTTAATAAAAAGTGTAAAAACAGTGTGATTAAAACCAGGTTTGAATGAATGATGAAAAGTAAATAGAATAAGGGAAGCAAACTAATGGTTTAATGGTAAAAATGTTGTAAGATATCCGCTTACGGCCATATCACGCTGAAAACACCGGTTCTCGTCCGATCACCGAAGTTAAGCAACGTAGAGCCTGGTCAGTACTTAGATGGGTGACCACTTGGGAATACCAGGTGCTGTAAGCATCTAATTTTTCTTCTTTTTTTTTTTTTTTTTTTTTTTAAATTTTTTTTTAGCAAATGATGCGACAAACAGTAATAGGGTACTACTAGTGTTTGCGATTACTCAAGGCTGAAATAGTTGGCGGTAGATATAAATCATTACAACCTCGCGTCCTGGGAGTGGGTATTCGCTTTACGTTAAATTTTTATGCGGCACATTAAATTCCCAAATAAATTATGTTCTCTTTTTGTTTTTCAGTCTGTTTATTATTTAATCGCCTAAGATAGTAGAATTTATATTTATTTGGATGTGTGTGTGTGTTTTAATTCTCATGCAGTTTAAATATGTGTTTTGAAAGGGTAAATTTAATAAAAAGTGTAAAAACAGTGTGATTAAAACAAGGTTTGAATGAATGATGAAAAGTAAATAGAATAAGGGAAGCAAACTAATGGTTTAATGGTAAAAATGTTGTAAGATATCCGCTTACGGCCATATCACGCTGAAAACACCGGTTCTCGTCCGAACACCGAAGTTAAGCAACGTAGAGCCTGGTCAGTACGTAGATGGGTGACCACTTGGGAATACCAGGTGCTGTAAGCATCTAATTTTTCTTCTTTTTTTTTTTTTTTTTTTTTTTTTTTTTTTAGCAAATGATGCGACAAACAGTAATAGGGTACTACTAGTGTTTGCGATTACTGAAGGCTGAAATAGTTGGCGGTAGATATAAATCATTACAACCTCGCGTCCTGGGAGTGGGTATTCGCTTTACGTTAAATTTTTATGCGGCACATTAAATTCCCAAATAAATTATGTTCTCATTTTGTTTTTCAGTCTGTTTATTATTTAATCGCCTAAGATAGTAGAATTTATATTTATTTGGATGTGTGTGTGTTTTAATTCTCATGCAGTTTAAATATGTGTTTTGAAAGGGTAAATTTAATAAAAAGTGTAAAAACAGTGTGATTAAAACCAGGTTTGAATGAATGATGAAAAGTAAATAGAATAAGGGAAGCAAACTAATGGTTTAATGGTAAAAATGTTGTAAGATATCCGCTTACGGCCATATCACGCTGAAAACACCGGTTCTCGTCCGATCACCGAAGTTAAGCAACGTAGAGCCTGGTCAGTACTTAGATGGGTGACCACTTGGGAATACCAGGTGCTGTAAGCATCTAATTTTTCTTCTTTTTTTTTTTTTTTTTTTTTTTTTTTTTTAGCAAATGATGCGACAAACAGTAATAGGGTACTACTAGTGTTTGCGATTACTCAAGGCTGAAATAGTTGGCGGTAGATATAAATCATTACAACCTCGCGTCCTGGGAGTGGGTATTCGCTTTACGTTAAATTTTTATGCGGCACATTAAATTCCCAAATAAATTATGTTCTCTTTTTGTTTTTCAGTCTGTTTATTATTTAATCGCCTAAGATAGTAGAATTTATATTTATTTGGATGTGTGTGTGTTTTAATTCTCATGCAGTTTAAATATGTGTTTTGAAAGGGTAAATTTAATAAAAAGTGTAAAAACAGTGTGATTAAAACAAGGTTTGAATGAATGATGAAAAGTAAATAGAATAAGGGAAGCAAACTAATGGTTTAATGGTAAAAATGTTGTAAGATATCCGCTTACGGCCATATCACGCTGAAAACACCGGTTCTCGTCCGAACACCGAAGTTAAGCAACGTAGAGCCTGGTCAGTACTTAGATGGGTGACCACTTGGGAATACCAGGTGCTGTAAGCATCTAATTTTTCTTCTTTTTTTTTTTTTTTTTTTTTTTTTTTAGCAAATGATGCGACAAACAGTAATAGGGTACTACTAGTGTTTGCGATTACTCAAGGCTGAAATAGTTGGCGGTAGATATAAATCATTACAACCTCGCGTCCTGGGAGTGGGTATTCGCTTTACGTTAAATTTTTATGCGGCACATTAAATTCCCAAATAAATTATGTTCTCATTTTGTTTTTCAGTCTGTTTATTATTTAATCGCCTAAGATAGTAGAATTTATATTTATTTGGATGAGTGTGTGTTTTAATTCTCATGCAGTTTAAATATGTGTTTTGAAAGGGTAAATTTAATAAAAAGTGTAAAAACAGTGTGATTAAAACCAGGTTTGAATGAATGATGAAAAGTAAATAGAATAAGGGAAGCAAACTAATGGTTTAATGGTAAAAATGTTGTAAGATATCCGCTTACGGCCATATCACGCTGAAAACACCGGTTCTCGTCCGATCACCGAAGTTAAGCAACGTAGAGCCTGGTCAGTACTTAGATGGGTGACCACTTGGGAATACCAGGTGCTGTAAGCATCTAATTTTTCTTCTTTTTTTTTTTTTTTTTTTAAATTTTTTTTTATTTAGCAAATGATGCGACAAACAGTAATAGGGTACTACTAGTGTTTGCGATTACTCAAGGCTGAAATAGTTGGCGGTAGATATAAATCATTACAACCTCGCGTCCTGGGAGTGGGTATTCGCTTTACGTTAAATTTTTATGCGGCACATTAAATTCCCAAATAAATTATGTTCTCTTTTTGTTTTTCAGTCTGTTTATTATTTAATCGCCTAAGATAGTAGAATTTATATTTATTTGGATGTGTGTGTGTTTTAATTCTCATGCAGTTTAAATATGTGTTTTGAAAGGGTAAATTTAATAAAAAGTGTAAAAACAGTGTGATTAAAACCAGGTTTGAATGAATGATTAAAAGTAAATAGAATAAGGGAAGCAAACTAATGGTTTAATGGTAAAAATGTTGTAAGATATCCGCTTACGGCCATATCACGCTGAAAACACCGGTTCTCGTCCGATCACCGAAGTAAAGCAACGTAGAGCCTGGTCAGTACTTAGATGGGTGACCACTTGGGAATACCAGGTGCTGTAAGCATCTAATTTTTCTTCTTTTTTTTTTTTTTTTTTTTTTTTTTTTTTTAGCAAATGATGCGACAAACAGTAATAGGGTACTACTAGTGTTTGCGATTACTCAAGGCTTAAATAGTTGGCGGTAGATATAAATCATTACAACCTCGCGTCCTGGGAGTGGGTATTCGCTTTACGTTAAATTTTTATGCGGCACATTAAATTCCCAAATAAATTATGTTCTCTTTTTGTTTTTCAGTCTGTTTATTATTTAATCGCCTAAGATAGTAGAATTTATATTTATTTGGATGTGTGTGTGTTTTAATTCTCATGCAGTTTAAATATGTGTTTTGAAAGGGTAAATTTAATAAAAAGTGTAAAAACAGTGTGATTAAAACCAGGTTTGAATGAATGATGAAAAGTAAATAGAATAAGGGAAGCAAACTAATGGTTTAATGGTAAAAATGTTGTAAGATATCCGCTTACGGCCATATCACGCTGAAAACACCGGTTCTCGTCCGATCACCGAAGTTAAGCAACGTAGAGCCTGGTCAGTACTTAGATGGGTGACCACTTGGGAATACCAGGTGCTGTAAGCATCTAATTTTTCTTCTTTTTTTTTTTTTTTTTTTAAATTTTTTTTTATTTAGCAAATGATGCGACAAACAGTAATAGGGTACTACTAGTGTTTGCGATTACTCAAGGCTGAAATAGTTGGCGGTAGATATAAATCATTACAACCTCGCGTCCTGGGAGTGGGTATTCGCTTTACGTTAAATTTTTATGCGGCACATTAAATTCCCAAATAAATTATGTTCTCTTTTTGTTTTTCAGTCTGTTTATTATTTAATCGCCTAAGATAGTAGAATTTATATTTATTTGGATGTGTGTGTGTTTTAATTCTCATGCAGTTTAAATATGTGTTTTGAAAGGGTAAATTTAATAAAAAGTGTAAAAAACAGTGTGATTAAAAAGCAGGTTTGAATGAATGATGAAAAGTAAATAGAATAAGGGAAGCAAACTAATGGTTTAATGGTA
Source organism: Sepiola atlantica (assembly GCA_963556195.1). Lineage (NCBI taxonomy): Eukaryota > Metazoa > Mollusca > Cephalopoda > Sepiida > Sepiolidae > Sepiola > Sepiola atlantica. The sequence continues at coordinate 881,487 of CAUVYP010000426.1, read as the reverse complement.
AAAATGTTGTAAGATATCCGCTTACGGCCATATCACGCTGAAAACACCGGTTCTCGTCCGAACACCGAAGTTAAGCAACGTAGAGCCTGGTCAGTACTTAGATGGGTGACCACTTGGGAATACCAGGTGCTGTAAGCATCTAATTTTTCTTCTTTTTTTTTTTTTTTTTTTTTTTTTTTTAGCAAATGATGCGACAAACAGTAATAGGGTACTACTAGTGTTTGCGATTACTCAAGGCTGAAATAGTTGGCGGTAGATATAAATCATTACAACCTCGCGTCCTGGGAGTGGGTATTCGCTTTACGTTAAATTTTTATGCGGCACATTAAATTCCCAAATAAATTATGTTCTCATTTTGTTTTTCAGTCTGTTTATTATTTAATCGCCTAAGATAGTAGAATTTATATTTATTTGGATGAGTGTGTGTTTTAATTCTCATGCAGTTTAAATATGTGTTTTGAAAGGGTAAATTTAATAAAAAGTGTAAAAACAGTGTGATTAAAACCAGGTTTGAATGAATGATGAAAAGTAAATAGAATAAGGGAAGCAAACTAATGGTTTAATGGTAAAAATGTTGTAAGATATCCGCTTACGGCCATATCACGCTGAAAACACCGGTTCTCGTCCGATCACCGAAGTTAAGCAACGTAGAGCCTGGTCAGTACTTAGATGGGTGACCACTTGGGAATACCAGGTGCTGTAAGCATCTAATTTTTCTTCTTTTTTTTTTTTTTTTTTTAAATTTTTTTTTATTTAGCAAATGATGCGACAAACAGTAATAGGGTACTACTAGTGTTTGCGATTACTCAAGGCTGAAATAGTTGGCGGTAGATATAAATCATTACAACCTCGCGTCCTGGGAGTGGGTATTCGCTTTACGTTAAATTTTTATGCGGCACATTAAATTCCCAAATAAATTATGTTCTCTTTTTGTTTTTCAGTCTGTTTATTATTTAATCGCCTAAGATAGTAGAATTTATATTTATTTGGATGTGTGTGTGTTTTAATTCTCATGCAGTTTAAATATGTGTTTTGAAAGGGTAAATTTAATAAAAAGTGTAAAAACAGTGTGATTAAAACCAGGTTTGAATGAATGATTAAAAGTAAATAGAATAAGGGAAGCAAACTAATGGTTTAATGGTAAAAATGTTGTAAGATATCCGCTTACGGCCATATCACGCTGAAAACACCGGTTCTCGTCCGATCACCGAAGTAAAGCAACGTAGAGCCTGGTCAGTACTTAGATGGGTGACCACTTGGGAATACCAGGTGCTGTAAGCATCTAATTTTTCTTCTTTTTTTTTTTTATTTATTTTTATTTTTTTTTATTTAGCAAATGATGCGACAAACAGTAATAGGGTACTACTAGTGTTTGCGATTACTCAAGGCTGAAATAGTTGGCGGTAGATATAAATCATTACAACCTCGCGTCCTGGGAGTGGGTATTCGCTTTACGTTAAATTTTTATGCGGCACATTAAATTCCCAAATAAATTATGTTCTCTTTTTGTTTTTCAGTCTGTTTATTATTTAATCGCCTAAGATAGTAGAATTTATATTTATTTGGATGTGTGTGTGTTTTAATTCTCATGCAGTTTAAATATGTGTTTTGAAAGGGTAAATTTAATAAAAAGTGTAAAAACAGTGTGATTAAAACCAGGTTTGAATGAATGATGAAAAGTAAATAGAATAAGGGAAGCAAACTAATGGTTTAATGGTAAAAATGTTGTAAGATATCCGCTTACGGCCATATCACGCTGAAAACACCGGTTCTCGTCCGATCACCGAAGTTAAGCAACGTAGAGCCTGGTCAGTACTTAGATGGGTGACCACTTGGGAATACCAGGTGCTGTAAGCATCTAATTTTTCTTCTTTTTTTTTTTTTTTTTTAAAATTTTTTTTTATTTAGCAAATGATGCGACAAACAGTAATAGGGTACTACTAGTGTTTGCGATTACTCAAGGCTGAAATAGTTGGCGGTAGATATAAATCATTACAACCTCGCGTCCTGGGAGTGGGTATTCGCTTTACGTTAAATTTTTATGCGGCACATTAAATTCCCAAATAAATTATGTTCTCTTTTTGTTTTTCAGTCTGTTTATTATTTAATCGCCTAAGATAGTAGAATTTATATTTATTTGGATGTGTGTGTGTTTTAATTCTCATGCAGTTTAAATATGTGTTTTGAAAGGGTAAATTTAATAAAAAGTGTAAAAAACAGTGTGATTAAAAAGCAGGTTTGAATGAATGATGAAAAGTAAATAGAATAAGGGAAGCAAACTAATGGTTTAATGGTAAAAATGTTGTAAGATATCCGCTTACGGCCATATCACGCTGAAAACACCGGTTCTCGTCCGATCACCGAAGTTAAGCAACGTAGAGCCTGGTCAGTACTTAGATGGGTGACCACTTGGGAATACCAGGTGCTGTAAGCATCTAATTTTTCTTCTTTTTTTTTTTTTTTTTTTTTTTTTTTTTTAGCAAATGATGCGACAAACAGTAATAGGGTACTACTAGTGTTTGCGATTACTCAAGGCTGAAATAGTTGGCGGTAGATATAAATCATTACAACCTCGCGTCCTGGGAGTGGGTATTCGCTTTACGTTAAATTTTTATGCGGCACATTAAATTCCCAAATAAATTATGTTCTCTTTTTGTTTTTCAGTCTGTTTATTATTTAATCGCCTAAGATAGTAGAATTTATATTTATTTGGATGTGTGTGTGTTTTAATTCTCATGCAGTTTAAATATGTGTTTTGAAAGGGTAAATTTAATAAAAAGTGTAAAAACAGTGTGATTAAAACAAGGTTTGAATGAATGATGAAAAGTAAATAGAATAAGGGAAGCAAACTAATGGTTTAATGGTAAAAATGTTGTAAGATATCCGCTTACGGCCATATCACGCTGAAAACACCGGTTCTCGTCCGAACACCGAAGTTAAGCAACGTAGAGCCTGGTCAGTACTTAGATGGGTGACCACTTGGGAATACCAGGTGCTGTAAGCATCTAATTTTTCTTCTTTTTTTTTTTTTTTTTTTTTTTTTTTTTAGCAAAAATTGCGACAAACAGTAATAGGGTACTACTAGTGTTTGCGATTACTCAAGGCTGAAATAGTTGGCGGTAGATATAAATCATTACAACCTCGCGTCCTGGGAGTGGGTATTCGCTTTACGTTAAATTTTTATGCGGCACATTAAATTCCCAAATAAATTATGTTCTCATTTTGTTTTTCAGTCTGTTTATTATTTAATCGCCTAAGATAGTAGAATTTATATTTATTTGGATGTGTGTGTGTTTTAATTCTCATGCAGTTTAAATATGTGTTTTGAAAGGGTAAATTTAATAAAAAGTGTAAAAACAGTGTGATTAAAACCAGGTTTGAATGAATGATGAAAAGTAAATAGAATAAGGGAAGCAAACTAATGGTTTAATGGTAAAAATGTTGTAAGATATCCGCTTACGGCCATATCACGCTGAAAACACCAGTTCTCGTCCGATCACCGAAGTTAAGCAACGTAGAGCCTGGTCAGTACTTAGATGGGTGACCACTTGGGAATACCAGGTGCTGTAAGCATCTAATTTTTCTTCTTTTTTTTTTTTTTTTTTTTTTTTTTTTTTAGCAAATGATGCGACAAACAGTAATAGGGTACTACTAGTGTTTGCGATTACTCAAGGCTTAAATAGTTGGCGGTAGATATAAATCATTACAACCTCGCGTCCTGGGAGTGGGTATTCGCTTTACGTTAAATTTTTATGCGGCACATTAAATTCCCAAATAAATTATGTTCTCTTTTTGTTTTTCAGTCTGTTTATTATTTAATCGCCTAAGATAGTAGAATTTATATTTATTTGGATGTGTGTGTGTTTTAATTCTCATGCAGTTTAAATATGTGTTTTGAAAGGGTAAATTTAATAAAAAGTGTAAAAACAGTGTGATTAAAACCAGGTTTGAATGAATGATGAAAAGTAAATAGAATAAGGGAAGCAAACTAATGGTTTAATGGTAAAAATGTTGTAAGATATCCGCTTACGGCCATATCACGCTGAAAACACCGGTTCTCGTCCGATCACCGAAGTTAAGCAACGTAGAGCCTGGTCAGTACTTAGATGGGTGACCACTTGGGAATACCAGGTGCTGTAAGCATCTAATTTTTCTTCTTTTTTTTTTTTTTTTTTTAAATTTTTTTTTATTTAGCAAATGATGCGACAAACAGTAATAGGGTACTACTAGTGTTTGCGATTACTCAAGGCTGAAATAGTTGGCGGTAGATATAAATCATTACAACCTCGCGTCCTGGGAGTGGGTATTCGCTTTACGTTAAATTTTTATGCGGCACATTAAATTCCCAAATAAATTATGTTCTCTTTTTGTTTTTCAGTCTGTTTATTATTTAATCGCCTAAGATAGTAGAATTTATATTTATTTGGATGTGTGTGTGTTTTAATTCTCATGCAGTTTAAATATGTGTTTTGAAAGGGTAAATTTTATAAAAAGTGTAAAAACAGTGTGATTAAAACCAGGTTTGAATGAATGATGAAAAGTAAATAGAATAAGGGAAGCAAACTAATGGTTTAATGGTAAAAATGTTGTAAGATATCCGCTTACGGCCATATCACGCTGAAAACACCGGTTCTCGTCCGATCACCGAAGTTAAGCAACGTAGATCCTGGGCAGTACTTAGATGGGTGACCACTTGGGAATACCAGGTGCTGTAAGCATCTAATTTTTCTTCTTTTTTTTTTTTTTTTTTTAAATTTTTTTTTATTTAGCAAATGATGCGACAAACAGTAATAGGGTACTACTAGTGTTTGCGATTACTCAAGGCTGAAATAGTTGGCGGTAGATATAAATCATTACAACCTCGCGTCCTGGGAGTGGGTATTCGCTTTACGTTAAATTTTTATGCGGCACATTAAATTCCCAAATAAATTATGTTCTCTTTTTGTTTTTCAGTCTGTTTATTATTTAATCGCCTAAGATAGTAGAATTTATATTTATTTGGATGTGTGTGTGTTTTAATTCTCATGCAGTTTAAATATGTGTTTTGAAAGGGTAAATTTAATAAAAAGTGTAAAAACAGTGTGATTAAAACCAGGTTTGAATGAATGATGAAAAGTAAATAGAATAAGGGAAGCAAACTAATGGTTTAATGGTAAAAATGTTGTAAGATATCCGCTTACGGCCATATCACGCTGAAAACACCGGTTCTCGTCCGATCACCGAAGTTAAGCAACGTAGAGCCTGGTCAGTACTTAGATGGGTGACCACTTGGGAATACCAGGTGCTGTAAGCATCTAATTTTTCTTCTTTTTTTTTTTTTTTTTTTTTTTTTTTAGCAAATGATGCGACAAACAGTAATAGGGTACTACTAGTGTTTGCGATTACTCAAGGCTGAAATAGTTGGCGGTAGATATAAATCATTACAACCTCGCGTCCTGGGAGTGGGTATTCGCTTTACGTTAAATTTTTATGCGGCACATTAAATTCCCAAATAAATTATGTTCTCTTTTTGTTTTTCAGTCTGTTTATTATTTAATCGCCTAAGATAGTAGAATTTATATTTATTTGGATGTGTGTGTGTTTTAATTCTCATGCAGTTTAAATATGTGTTTTGAAAGGGTAAATTTAATAAAAAGTGTAAAAACAGTGTGATTAAAACCAGGTTTGAATGAATGATGAAAAGTAAATAGAATAAGGGAAGCAAACTAATGGTTTAATGGTAAAAATGTTGTAAGATATCCGCTTACGGCCATATCACGCTGAAAACACCGGTTCTCGTCCGATCACCGAAGTTAAGCAACGTAGAGCCTGGTCAGTACTTAGATGGGTGACCACTTGGGAATACCAGGTGCTGTAAGCATCTAATTTTTCTTCTTTTTTTTTTTTTTTTTTTTTTTTTTTTAGCAAATGATGCGACAAACAGTAATAGGGTACTACTAGTGTTTGCGATTACTCAAGGTTGAAATAGTTGGCGGTAGATATAAATCATTACAACCTCGCGTCCTGGGAGTGGGTATTCGCTTTACGTTAATTTTTTATGCGGCACATTAAATTCCCAAATAAATTATGTTCTCTTTTTGTTTTTCAGTCTGTTTATTATTTAATCGCCTAAGATAGTAGAATTTATATTTATTTGGATGTGTGTGTGTTTTAATTCTCATGCAGTTTAAATATGTGTTTTGAAAGGGTAAATTTAATAAAAAGTGTAAAAACAGTGTGATTAAAACCAGGTTTGAATGAATGATGAAAAGTAAATAGAATAAGGGAAGCAAACTAATGGTTTAATGGTAAAAATGTTGTAAGATATCCGCTTACGGCCATATCACGCTGAAAACACCGGTTCTCGTCCGATCACCGAAGTTAAGCAACGTAGAGCCTGGTCAGTACTTAGATGGGTGACCACTTGGGAATACCAGGTGCTGTAAGCATCTAATTTTTCTTCTTTTTTTTTTTTTTTTTTTTTTTTTTTAGCAAATGATGCGACAAACAGTAATAGGGTACTACTAGTGTTTGCGATTACTCAAGGCTGAAATAGTTGGCGGTAGATATAAATCATTACAACCTCGCGTCCTGGGAGTGGGTATTCGCTTTACGTTAAATTTTTATGCGGCACATTAAATTCCCAAATAAATTATGTTCTCTTTTTGTTTTTCAGTCTGTTTATTATTTAATCGCCTAAGATAGTAGAATTTATATTTATTTGGATGTGTGTGTGTTTTAATTCTCATGCAGTTTAAATATGTGTTTTGAAAGGGTAAATTTAATAAAAAGTGTAAAAACAGTGTGATTAAAACCAGGTTTGAATGAATGATGAAAAGTAAATAGAATAAGGGAAGCAAACTAATGGTTTAATGGTAAAAATGTTGTAAGGTATCCGCTTACGGCCATATCACGCTGAAAACACCGGTTCTCGTCCGATCACCGAAGTTAAGCAACGTAGATCCTGGTCAGTACTTAGATGGGTGACCACTTGGGAATACCAGGTGCTGTAAGCATCTAATTTTTCTTCTTTTTTTTTTTTTTTTTTTAAATTTTTTTTTATTTAGCAAATGATGCGACAAACAGTAATAGGGTACTACTAGTGTTTGCGATTACTCAAGGCTGAAATAGTTGGCGGTAGATATAAATCATTACAACCTCGCGTCCTGGGAGTGGGTATTCGCTTTACGTTAAATTTTTATGCGGCACATTAAATTCCCAAATAAATTATGTTCTCTTTTTGTTTTTCAGTCTGTTTATTATTTAATCGCCTAAGATAGTAGAATTTATATTTATTTGGATGTGTGTGTGTTTTAATTCTCATGCAGTTTAAATATGTGTTTTGAAAGGGTAAATTTAATAAAAAGTGTAAAAACAGTGTGATTAAAACCAGGTTTGAATGAATGATGAAAAGTAAATAGAATAAGGGAAGCAAACTAATGGTTTAATGGTAAAAATGTTGTAAGATATCCGCTTACGGCCATATCACGCTGAAAACACCGGTTCTCGTCCGATCACCGAAGTTAAGCAACGTAGAGCCTGGTCAGTACTTAGATGGGTGACCACTTGGGAATACCAGGTGCTGTAAGCATCTAATTTTTCTTCTTTTTTTTTTTTTTTTTTTTTTTTTTTTTTTAGCAAATGATGCGACAAACAGTAATAGGGTACTACTAGTGTTTGCGATTACTCAAGGCTGAAATAGTTGGCGGTAGATATAAATCATTACAACCTCGCGTCCTGGGAGTGGGTATTCGCTTTACGTTAAATTTTTATGCGGCACATTAAATTCCCAAATAAATTATGTTCTCTTTTTGTTTTTCAGTCTGTTTATTATTTAATCGCCTAAGATAGTAGAATTTATATTTATTTGGATGTGTGTGTGTTTTAATTCTCATGCAGTTTAAATATGTGTTTTGAAAGGGTAAATTTAATAAAAAGTGTAAAAACAGTGTGATTAAAACCAGGTTTGAATGAATGATGAAAAGTAAATAGAATAAGGGAAGCAAACTAATGGTTTAATGGTAAAAATGTTGTAAGGTATCCGCTTACGGCCATATCACGCTGAAAACACCGGTTCTCGTCCGATCACCGAAGTTAAGCAACGTAGATCCTGGTCAGTACTTAGATGGGTGACCACTTGGGAATACCAGGTGCTGTAAGCATCTAATTTTTCTTCTTTTTTTTTTTTTTTTTTTAAATTTTTTTTTATTTAGCAAATGATGCGACAAACAGTAATAGGGTACTACTAGTGTTTGCGATTACTCAAGGCTGAAATAGTTGGCGGTAGATATAAATCATTACAACCTCGCGTCCTGGGAGTGGGTATTCGCTTTACGTTAAATTTTTATGCGGCACATTAAATTCCCAAATAAATTATGTTCTCTTTTTGTTTTTCAGTCTGTTTATTATTTAATCGCCTAAGATAGTAGAATTTATATTTATTTGGATGTGTGTGTGTTTTAATTCTCATGCAGTTTAAATATGTGTTTTGAAAGGGTAAATTTAATAAAAAGTGTAAAAACAGTGTGATTAAAACCAGGTTTGAATGAATGATGAAAAGTAAATAGAATAAGGGAAGCAAACTAATGGTTTAATGGTAAAAATGTTGTAAGATATCCGCTTACGGCCATATCACGCTGAAAACACCGGTTCTCGTCCGATCACCGAAGTTAAGCAACGTAGAGCCTGGTCAGTACTTAGATGGGTGACCACTTGGGAATACCAGGTGCTGTAAGCATCTAATTTTTCTTCTTTTTTTTTTTTTTTTTTTTTTTTTTTTTTTAGCAAATGATGCGACAAACAGTAATAGGGTACTACTAGTGTTTGCGATTACTCAAGGCTGAAATAGTTGGCGGTAGATATAAATCATTACAACCTCGCGTCCTGGGAGTGGGTATTCGCTTTACGTTAAATTTTTATGCGGCACATTAAATTCCCAAATAAATTATGTTCTCTTTTTGTTTTTCAGTCTGTTTATTATTTAATCGCCTAAGATAGTAGAATTTATATTTATTTGGATGTGTGTGTGTTTTAATTCTCATGCAGTTTAAATATGTGTTTTGAAAGGGTAAATTTAATAAAAAGTGTAAAAACAGTGTGATTAAAACCAGGTTTGAATGAATGATGAAAAGTAAATAGAATAAGGGAAGCAAACTAATGGTTTAATGGTAAAAATGTTGTAAGATATCCGCTTACGGCCATATCACGCTGAAAACACCGGTTCTCGTCCGATCACCGAAGTTAAGCAACGTAGAGCCTGGTCAGTACTTAGATGGGTGACCACTTGGGAATACCAGGTGCTGTAAGCATCTAATTTTTCTTCTTTTTTTTTTTTTTTTTTTTTTTTTTTTTTTAGCAAATGATGCGACAAACAGTAATAGGGTACTACTAGTGTTTGCGATTACTCAAGGCTGAAATAGTTGGCGGTAGATATAAATCATTACAACCTCGCGTCCTGGGAGTGGGTATTCGCTTTACGTTAAATTTTTATGCGGCACATTAAATTCCCAAATAAATTATGTTCTCTTTTTGTTTTTCAGTCTGTTTATTATTTAATCGCCTAAGATAGTAGAATTTATATTTATTTGGATGTGTGTGTGTTTTAATTCTCATGCAGTTTAAATATGTGTTTTGAAAGGGTAAATTTAATAAAAAGTGTAAAAACAGTGTGATTAAAACCAGGTTTGAATGAATGATGAAAAGTAAATAGAATAAGGGAAGCAAACTAATGGTTTAATGGTAAAAATGTTGTAAGATATCCGCTTACGGCCATATCACGCTGAAAACACCGGTTCTCGTCCGATCACCGAAGTTAAGCAACGTAGAGCCTGGTCAGTACTTAGATGGGTGACCACTTGGGAATACCAGGTGCTGTAAGCATCTAATTTTTCTTCTTTTTTTTTTTTTTTTTTTTTTTTTTTTTTTAGCAAATGATGCGACAAACAGTAATAGGGTACTACTAGTGTTTGCGATTACTCAAGGCTGAAATAGTTGGCGGTAGATATAAATCATTACAACCTCGCGTCCTGGGAGTGGGTATTCGCTTTACGTTAAATTTTTATGCGGCACATTAAATTCCCAAATAAATTATGTTCTCTTTTTGTTTTTCAGTCTGTTTATTATTTAATCGCCTAAGATAGTAGAATTTATATTTATTTGGATGTGTGTGTGTTTTAATTCTCATGCAGTTTAAATATGTGTTTTGAAAGGGTAAATTTAATAAAAAGTGTTAAAACAGTGTGATTAAAACCAGGTTTGAATGAATGATGAAAAGTAAATAGAATAAGGGAAGCAAACTAATGGTTTAATGGTAAAAATGTTGTAAGATATCCGCTTACGGCCATATCACGCTGAAAACACCGGTTCTCGTCCGATCACCGAAGTTAAGCAACGTAGAGCCTGGTCAGTACTTAGATGGGTGACCACTTGGGAATACCAGGTGCTGTAAGCATCTAATTTTTCTTTTTTTTTTTTTTTTTTTTTTTTTAGCAAATGATGCGACAAACAGTAATAGGGTACTACTAGTGTTTGCGATTACTCAAGGCTTAAATAGTTGGCGGTAGATATAAATCATTACAACCTCGCGTCCTGGGAGTGGGTATTCGCTTTACGTTAAATTTTTATGCGGCACATTAAATTCCCAAATAAATTATGTTCTCTTTTTGTTTTTCAGTCTGTTTATTATTTAATCGCCTAAGATAGTAGAATTTATATTTATTTGGATGTGTGTGTGTTTTAATTCTCATGCAGTTTAAATATGTGTTTTGAAAGGGTAAATTTAATAAAAAAGTGTAAAAACAGTGTGATTAAAACCAGGTTTGAATGAATGATGAAAAGTAAATAGAATAAGGGAAGCAAACTAATGGTTTAATGGTAAAAATGTTGTAAGATATCCGCTTACGGCCATATCACGCTGAAAACACCGGTTCTCGTCCGATCACCGAAGTTAAGCAACGTAGAGCCTGGTCAGTACTTAGATGGGTGACCACTTGGGAATACCAGGTGCTGTAAGCATCTAATTTGTCTTCTTTTTTTTTTTTTTTTTTTTTAGCAAATGATGCGACAAACAGTAATAGGGTACTACTAGTGTTTGCGATTACTCAAGGCTGAAATAGTTGGCGGTAGATATAAATCATTACAACCTCGCGTCCTGGGAGTGGGTATTCGCTTTACGTTAAATTTTTATGCGGCACATTAAATTCCCAAATAAATTATGTTCTCTTTTTCGTTTTTCAGTCTGTTTATTATTTAATCGCCTAAGATAGTAGAATTTATATTTATTTGGATGTGTGTGTGTTTTAATTCTCATGCAGTTTAAATATGTGTTTTGAAAGGGTAAATTTAATAAAAAGTGTAAAAACAGTGTGATTAAAACCAGGTTTGAATGAATGATGAAAAGTAAATAGAATAAGGGAAGCAAACTAATGGTTTAATGGTAAAAATGTTGTAAGGTATCCGCTTACGGCCATATCACGCTGAAAACACCGGTTCTCGTCCGATCACCGAAGTTAAGCAACGTAGAGCCTGGTCAGTACTTAGATGGGTGACCACTTGGGAATACCAGGTGCTGTAAGCATCTAATTTTTCTTCTTTTTTTTTTTTTTTTTTTTTTTTTTTAGCAAATGATGCGACAAACAGTAATAGGGTACTACTAGTGTTTGCGATTACTCAAGGCTGAAATAGTTGGCGGTAGATATAAATCATTACAACCTCGCGTCCTGGGAGTGGGTATTCGCTTTACGTTAAATTTTTATGCGGCACATTAAATTCCCAAATAAATTATGTTCTCTTTTTGTTTTTCAGTCTGTTTATTATTTAATCGCCTAAGATAGTAGAATTTATATTTATTTGGATGTGTGTGTGTTTTAATTCTCATGCAGTTTAAATATGTGTTTTGAAAGGGTAAATTTAATAAAAAGTGTAAAAACAGTGTGATTAAAACCAGGTTTGAATGAATGATGAAAAGTAAATAGAATAAGGGAAGCAAACTAATGGTTTAATGGTAAAAATGTTGTAAGATATCCGCTTACGGCCATATCACGCTGAAAACACCGGTTCTCGTCCGATCACCGAAGTTAAGCGACGTAGAGCCTGGTCAGTACTTAGATGGGTGACCACTTGGGAATACCAGGTGCTGTAAGCATCTAATTTTTCTTCTTTTTTTTTTTTTTTTTTTTTTTTTTTTTTAGCAAATGATGCGACAAACAGTAATAGGGTACTACTAGTGTTTGCGATTACTCAAGGCTGAAATAGTTGGCGGTAGATATAAATCATTACAACCTCGCGTCCTGGGAGTGGGTATTCGCTTTACGTTAAATTTTTATGCGGCACATTAAATTCCCAAATAAATTATGTTCTCTTTTTGTTTTTCAGTCTGTTTATTATTTAATCGCCTAAGATAGTAGAATTTATATTTATTTGGATGTGTGTGTGTTTTAATTCTCATGCAGTTTAAATATGTGTTTTGAAAGGGTAAATTTAATAAAAAGTGTAAAAACAGTGTGATTAAAACCAGGTTTGAATGAATGATGAAAAGTAAATAGAATAAGGGAAGCAAACTAATGGTTTAATGGTAAAAATGTTGTAAGATATCCGCTTACGGCCATATCACGCTGAAAACACCGGTTCTCGTCCGATCACCGAAGTTAAGCAACGTAGAGCCTGGTCAGTACTTAGATGGGTGACCACTTGGGAATACCAGGTGCTGTAAGCATCTAATTTTTCTTCTTTTTTTTTTTTTTTTTTTTTTTTTTAAATTTTTTTTTAGCAAATGATGCGACAAACAGTAATAGGGTACTACTAGTGTTTGCGATTACTCAAGGCTGAAATAGTTGGCGGTAGATATAAATCATTACAACCTCGCGTCCTGGGAGTGGGTATTCGCTTTACGTTAAATTTTTATGCGGCACATTAAATTCCCAAATAAATTATGTTCTCTTTTTGTTTTTCAGTCTGTTTATTATTTAATCGCCTAAGATAGTAGAATTTATATTTATTTGGATGTGTGTGTGTTTCAATTCTCATGCAGTTTAAATATGTGTTTTGAAAGGGTAAATTTTATAAAAAGTGTAAAAACAGTGTGATTAAAAAGCAGGTTTGAATGAATGATGAAAAGTAAATAGAATAAGGGAAGCAAACTAATGGTTTAATGGTAAAAATGTTGTAAGATATCCGCTTACGGCCATATCACGCTGAAAACACCGGTTCTCGTCCGATCACCGAAGTTAAGCAACGTAGAGCCTGGTCAGTACTTAGATGGGTGACCACTTGGGAATACCAGGTGCTGTAAGCATCTAATTTTTCTTCTTTTTTTTTTTTTTTTTTTTTTTTTTTTTTAGCAAATGATGCGACAAACAGTAATAGGGTACTACTAGTGTTTGCGATTACTCAAGGCTGAAATAGTTGGCGGTAGATATAAATCATTACAACCTCGCGTCCTGGGAGTGGGTATTCGCTTTACGTTAAATTTTTATGCGGCACATTAAATTCCCAAATAAATTATGTTCTCTTTTTGTTTTTCAGTCTGTTTATTATTTAATCGCCTAAGATAGTAGAATTTATATTTATTTGGATGTGTGTGTGTTTTAATTCTCATGCAGTTTAAATATGTGTTTTGAAAGGGTAAATTTAATAAAAAGTGTAAAAACAGTGTGATTAAAACCAGGTTTGAATGAATGATGAAAAGTAAATAGAATAAGGGAAGCAAACTAATGGTTTAATGGTAAAAATGTTGTAAGATATCCGCTTACGGCCATATCACGCTGAAAACACCGGTTCTCGTCCGATCACCGAAGTTAAGCAACGTAGAGCCTGGTCAGTACTTAGATGGGTGACCACTTGGGAATACCAGGTGCTGTAAGCATCTAATTTTTCTTCTTTTTTTTTTTTTTTTTTAAAATTTTTTTTTATTTAGCAAATGATGCGACAAACAGTAATAGGGTACTACTAGTGTTTGCGATTACTCAAGGCTGAAATAGTTGGCGGTAGATATAAATCATTACAACCTCGC
>CAUVYP010000426.1:815000-865000 GCA_963556195.1 Sepiola atlantica | reverse complement strand
AAAACAGTGTGATTAAAACCAGGTTTGAATGAATGATGAAAAGTAAATAGAATAAGGGAAGCAAACTAATGGTTTAATGGTAAAAATGTTGTAAGATATCCGCTTACGGCCATATCACGCTGAAAACACCGGTTCTCGTCCGATCACCGAAGTTAAGCAACGTAGAGCCTGGTCAGTACTTAGATGGGTGACCACTTGGGAATACCAGGTGCTGTAAGCATCTAATTTTTCTTCTTTTTTTTTTTTTTTTTTTTTTTTTTTTTTTAGCAAATGATGCGACAAACAGTAATAGGGTACTACTAGTGTTTGCGATTACTCAAGGCTGAAATAGTTGGCGGTAGATATAAATCATTACAACCTCGCGTCCTGGGAGTGGGTATTCGCTTTACGTTAAATTTTTATGCGGCACATTAAATTCCCAAATAAATTATGTTCTCTTTTTGTTTTTCAGTCTGTTTATTATTTAATCGCCTAAGATAGTAGAATTTATATTTATTTGGATGTGTGTGTGTTTTAATTCTCATGCAGTTTAAATATGTGTTTTGAAAGGGTAAATTTTATAAAAAGTGTAAAAACAGTGTGATTAAAAAGCAGGTTTGAATGAATGATGAAAAGTAAATAGAATAAGGGAAGCAAACTAATGGTTTAATGGTAAAAATGTTGTAAGATATCCGCTTACGGCCATATCACGCTGAAAACACCGGTTCTCGTCCGATCACCGAAGTTAAGCAACGTAGAGCCTGGTCAGTACTTAGATGGGTGACCACTTGGGAATACCAGGTGCTGTAAGCATCTAATTTTTCTTCTTTTTTTTTTTTTTTTTTTTTTTTTTTAGCAAATGATGCGACAAACAGTAATAGGGTACTACTAGTGTTTGCGATTACTCAAGGCTGAAATAGTTGGCGGTAGATATAAATCATTACAACCTCGCGTCCTGGGAGTGGGTATTCGCTTTACGTTAAATTTTTATGCGGCACATTAAATTCCCAAATAAATGATGTTCTCTTTTTGTTTTTCAGTCTGTTTATTATTTAATCGCCTAAGATAGTAGAATTTATATTTATTTGGATGTGTGTGTGTTTTAATTCTAATGCAGTTTAAATATGTGTTTTGAAAGGGTAAATTTTATAAAAAGTGTAAAAACAGTGTGATTAAAAAGCAGGTTTGAATGAATGATGAAAAGTAAATAGAATAAGGGAAGCAAACTAATGGTTTAATGGTAAAAATGTTGTAAGATATCCGCTTACGGCCATATCACGCTGAAAACACCGGTTCTCGTCCGATCACCGAAGTTAAGCAACGTAGAGCCTGGTCAGTACTTAGATGGGTGACCACTTGGGAATACCAGGTGCTGTAAGCATCTAATTTTTCTTCTTTTTTTTTTTTTTTTTTTTTTTTTTTTAGCAAATGATGCGACAAACAGTAATAGGGTACTACTAGTGTTTGCGATTACTCAAGGCTGAAATAGTTGGCGGTAGATATAAATCATTACAACCTCGCGTCCTGGGAGTGGGTATTCGCTTTACGTTAAATTTTTATGCGGCACATTAAATTCCCAAATAAATGATGTTCTCTTTTTGTTTTTCAGTCTGTTTATTATTTAATCGCCTAAGATAGTAGAATTTATATTTATTTGGATGTGTGTGTGTTTTAATTCTCATGCAGTTTAAATATGTGTTTTGAAAGGGTAAATTTTATAAAAAGTGTAAAAACAGTGTGATTAAAAAGCAGGTTTGAATGAATGATGAAAAGTAAATAGAATAAGGGAAGCAAACTAATGGTTTAATGGTAAAAATGTTGTAAGATATCCGCTTACGGCCATATCACGCTGAAAACACCGGTTCTCGTCCGATCACCGAAGTTAAGCAACGTAGAGCCTGGTCAGTACTTAGATGGGTGACCACTTGGGAATACCAGGTGCTGTAAGCATCTAATTTTTCTTCTTTTTTTTTTTTTTTTTTTTTTTTTTTAGCAAATGATGCGACAAACAGTAATAGGGTACTACTAGTGTTTGCGATTACTCAAGGCTGAAATAGTTGGCGGTAGATATAAATCATTACAACCTCGCGTCCTGGGAGTGGGTATTCGCTTTACGTTAAATTTTTATGCGGCACATTAAATTCCCAAATAAATGATGTTCTCTTTTTGTTTTTCAGTCTGTTTATTATTTAATCGCCTAAGATAGTAGAATTTATATTTATTTGGATGTGTGTGTGTTTTAATTCTCATGCAGTTTAAATATGTGTTTTGAAAGGGTAAATTTTATAAAAAGTGTAAAAACAGTGTGATTAAAAAGCAGGTTTGAATGAATGATGAAAAGTAAATAGAATAAGGGAAGCAAACTAATGGTTTAATGGTAAAAATGTTGTAAGATATCCGCTTACGGCCATATCACGCTGAAAACACCGGTTCTCGTCCGATCACCGAAGTTAAGCAACGTAGAGCCTGGTCAGTACTTAGATGGGTGACCACTTGGGAATACCAGGTGCTGTAAGCATCTAATTTTTCTTCTTTTTTTTTTTTTTTTTTAAAATTTTTTTTTATTTAGCAAATGATGCGACAAACAGTAATAGGGTACTACTAGTGTTTGCGATTACTCAAGGCTGAAATAGTTGGCGGTAGATATAAATCATTACAACCTCGCGTCCTGGGAGTGGGTATTCGCTTTACGTTAAATTTTTATGCGGCACATTAAATTCCCAAATAAATGATGTTCTCTTTTTGTTTTTCAGTCTGTTTATTATTTAATCGCCTAAGATAGTAGAATTTATATTTATTTGGATGTGTGTGTGTTTTAATTCTCATGCAGTTTAAATATGTGTTTTGAAAGGGTAAATTTAATAAAAAGTGTAAAAACAGTGTGATTAAAACCAGGTTTGAATGAATGATGAAAAGTAAATAGAATAAGGGAAGCAAACTAATGGTTTAATGGTAAAAATGTTGTAAGATATCCGCTTACGGCCATATCACGCTGAAAACACCGGTTCTCGTCCGATCACCGAAGTTAAGCAACGTAGAGCCTGGTCAGTACTTAGATGGGTGACCACTTGGGAATACCAGGTGCTGTAAGCATCTAATTTTTCTTCTTTTTTTTTTTTTTTTTTAAATTTTTTTTTATTTAGCAAATGATGCGACAAACAGTAATAGGGTACTACTAGTGTTTGCGATTACTCAAGGCTGAAATAGTTGGCGGTAGATATAAATCATTACAACCTCGCGTCCTGGGAGTGGGTATTCGCTTTACGTTAAATTTTTATGCGGCACATTAAATTCCCAAATAAATTATGTTCTCTTTTTGTTTTTCAGTCTGTTTATTATTTAATCGCCTAAGATAGTAGAATTTATATTTATTTGGATGTGTGTGTGTTTTAATTCTCATGCAGTTTAAATATGTGTTTTGAAAGGGTAAATTTAATAAAAAGTGTAAAAACAGTGTGATTAAAACCAGGTTTGAATGAATGATGAAAAGTAAATAGAATAAGGGAAGCAAACTAATGGTTTAATGGTAAAAATGTTGTAAGATATCCGCTTACGGCCATATCACGCTGAAAACACCGGTTCTCGTCCGATCACCGAAGTTAAGCAACGTAGAGCCTGGTCAGTACTTAGATGGGTGACCACTTGGGAATACCAGGTGCTGTAAGCATCTAATTTTTCTTCTTTTTTTTTTTTTTTTTTTTTTTTTTTTTTTAGCAAATGATGCGACAAACAGTAATAGGGTACTACTAGTGTTTGCGATTACTCAAGGCTGAAATAGTTGGCGGTAGATATAAATCATTACAACCTCGCGTCCTGGGAGTGGGTATTCGCTTTACGTTAAATTTTTATGCGGCACATTAAATTCCCAAATAAATTATGTTCTCTTTTTGTTTTTCAGTCTGTTTATTATTTAATCGCCTAAGATAGTAGAATTTATATTTATTTGGATGTGTGTGTGTTTTAATTCTCATGCAGTTTAAATATGTGTTTTGAAAGGGTAAATTTTATAAAAAGTGTAAAAACAGTGTGATTAAAAAGCAGGTTTGAATGAATGATGAAAAGTAAATAGAATAAGGGAAGCAAACTAATGGTTTAATGGTAAAAATGTTGTAAGATATCCGCTTACGGCCATATCACGCTGAAAACACCGGTTCTCGTCCGATCACCGAAGTTAAGCAACGTAGAGCCTGGTCAGTACTTAGATGGGTGACCACTTGGGAATACCAGGTGCTGTAAGCATCTAATTTTTCTTCTTTTTTTTTTTTTTTTTTTTTTTTTTTAGCAAATGATGCGACAAACAGTAATAGGGTACTACTAGTGTTTGCGATTACTCAAGGCTGAAATAGTTGGCGGTAGATATAAATCATTACAACCTCGCGTCCTGGGAGTGGGTATTCGCTTTACGTTAAATTTTTATGCGGCACATTAAATTCCCAAATAAATGATGTTCTCTTTTTGTTTTTCAGTCTGTTTATTATTTAATCGCCTAAGATAGTAGAATTTATATTTATTTGGATGTGTGTGTGTTTTAATTCTAATGCAGTTTAAATATGTGTTTTGAAAGGGTAAATTTTATAAAAAGTGTAAAAACAGTGTGATTAAAAAGCAGGTTTGAATGAATGATGAAAAGTAAATAGAATAAGGGAAGCAAACTAATGGTTTAATGGTAAAAATGTTGTAAGATATCCGCTTACGGCCATATCACGCTGAAAACACCGGTTCTCGTCCGATCACCGAAGTTAAGCAACGTAGAGCCTGGTCAGTACTTAGATGGGTGACCACTTGGGAATACCAGGTGCTGTAAGCATCTAATTTTTCTTCTTTTTTTTTTTTTTTTTTTTTTTTTTTTAGCAAATGATGCGACAAACAGTAATAGGGTACTACTAGTGTTTGCGATTACTCAAGGCTGAAATAGTTGGCGGTAGATATAAATCATTACAACCTCGCGTCCTGGGAGTGGGTATTCGCTTTACGTTAAATTTTTATGCGGCACATTAAATTCCCAAATAAATGATGTTCTCTTTTTGTTTTTCAGTCTGTTTATTATTTAATCGCCTAAGATAGTAGAATTTATATTTATTTGGATGTGTGTGTGTTTTAATTCTCATGCAGTTTAAATATGTGTTTTGAAAGGGTAAATTTTATAAAAAGTGTAAAAACAGTGTGATTAAAAAGCAGGTTTGAATGAATGATGAAAAGTAAATAGAATAAGGGAAGCAAACTAATGGTTTAATGGTAAAAATGTTGTAAGATATCCGCTTACGGCCATATCACGCTGAAAACACCGGTTCTCGTCCGATCACCGAAGTTAAGCAACGTAGAGCCTGGTCAGTACTTAGATGGGTGACCACTTGGGAATACCAGGTGCTGTAAGCATCTAATTTTTCTTCTTTTTTTTTTTTTTTTTTTTTTTTTTTAGCAAATGATGCGACAAACAGTAATAGGGTACTACTAGTGTTTGCGATTACTCAAGGCTGAAATAGTTGGCGGTAGATATAAATCATTACAACCTCGCGTCCTGGGAGTGGGTATTCGCTTTACGTTAAATTTTTATGCGGCACATTAAATTCCCAAATAAATGATGTTCTCTTTTTGTTTTTCAGTCTGTTTATTATTTAATCGCCTAAGATAGTAGAATTTATATTTATTTGGATGTGTGTGTGTTTTAATTCTCATGCAGTTTAAATATGTGTTTTGAAAGGGTAAATTTTATAAAAAGTGTAAAAACAGTGTGATTAAAAAGCAGGTTTGAATGAATGATGAAAAGTAAATAGAATAAGGGAAGCAAACTAATGGTTTAATGGTAAAAATGTTGTAAGATATCCGCTTACGGCCATATCACGCTGAAAACACCGGTTCTCGTCCGATCACCGAAGTTAAGCAACGTAGAGCCTGGTCAGTACTTAGATGGGTGACCACTTGGGAATACCAGGTGCTGTAAGCATCTAATTTTTCTTCTTTTTTTTTTTTTTTTTAAAAATTTTTTTTTATTTAGCAAATGATGCGACAAACAGTAATAGGGTACTACTAGTGTTTGCGATTACTCAAGGCTGAAATAGTTGGCGGTAGATATAAATCATTACAACCTCGCGTCCTGGGAGTGGGTATTCGCTTTACGTTAAATTTTTATGCGGCACATTAAATTCCCAAATAAATGATGTTCTCTTTTTGTTTTTCAGTCTGTTTATTATTTAATCGCCTAAGATAGTAGAATTTATATTTATTTGGATGTGTGTGTGTTTTAATTCTCATGCAGTTTAAATATGTGTTTTGAAAGGGTAAATTTAATAAAAAGTGTAAAAACAGTGTGATTAAAACCAGGTTTGAATGAATGATGAAAAGTAAATAGAATAAGGGAAGCAAACTAATGGTTTAATGGTAAAAATGTTGTAAGATATCCGCTTACGGCCATATCACGCTGAAAACACCGGTTCTCGTCCGATCACCGAAGTTAAGCAACGTAGAGCCTGGTCAGTACTTAGATGGGTGACCACTTGGGAATACCAGGTGCTGTAAGCATCTAATTTTTCTTCTTTTTTTTTTTTTTTTTTAAATTTTTTTTTATTTAGCAAATGATGCGACAAACAGTAATAGGGTACTACTAGTGTTTGCGATTACTCAAGGCTGAAATAGTTGGCGGTAGATATAAATCATTACAACCTCGCGTCCTGGGAGTGGGTATTCGCTTTACGTTAAATTTTTATGCGGCACATTAAATTCCCAAATAAATTATGTTCTCTTTTTGTTTTTCAGTCTGTTTATTATTTAATCGCCTAAGATAGTAGAATTTATATTTATTTGGATGTGTGTGTGTTTTAATTCTCATGCAGTTTAAATATGTGTTTTGAAAGGGTAAATTTAATAAAAAGTGTAAAAACAGTGTGATTAAAACCAGGTTTGAATGAATGATGAAAAGTAAATAGAATAAGGGAAGCAAACTAATGGTTTAATGGTAAAAATGTTGTAAGATATCCGCTTACGGCCATATCACGCTGAAAACACCGGTTCTCGTCCGATCACCGAAGTTAAGCAACGTAGAGCCTGGTCAGTACTTAGATGGGTGACCACTTGGGAATACCAGGTGCTGTAAGCATCTAATTTTTCTTCTTTTTTTTTTTTTTTTTTTTTTTTTTTTTTAGCAAATGATGCGACAAACAGTAATAGGGTACTACTAGTGTTTGCGATTACTCAAGGCTGAAATAGTTGGCGGTAGATATAAATCATTACAACCTCGCGTCCTGGGAGTGGGTATTCGCTTTACGTTAAATTTTTATGCGGCACATTAAATTCCCAAATAAATTATGTTCTCTTTTTGTTTTTCAGTCTGTTTATTATTTAATCGCCTAAGATAGTAGAATTTATATTTATTTGGATGTGTGTGTGTTTTAATTCTCATGCAGTTTAAATATGTGTTTTGAAAGGGTAAATTTTATAAAAAGTGTAAAAACAGTGTGATTAAAAAGCAGGTTTGAATGAATGATGAAAAGTAAATAGAATAAGGGAAGCAAACTAATGGTTTAATGGTAAAAATGTTGTAAGATATCCGCTTACGGCCATATCACGCTGAAAACACCGGTTCTCGTCCGATCACCGAAGTTAAGCAACGTAGAGCCTGGTCAGTACTTAGATGGGTGACCACTTGGGAATACCAGGTGCTGTAAGCATCTAATTTTTCTTCTTTTTTTTTTTTTTTTTTTTTTTTTTTAGCAAATGATGCGACAAACAGTAATAGGGTACTACTAGTGTTTGCGATTACTCAAGGCTGAAATAGTTGGCGGTAGATATAAATCATTACAACCTCGCGTCCTGGGAGTGGGTATTCGCTTTACGTTAAATTTTTATGCGGCACATTAAATTCCCAAATAAATGATGTTCTCTTTTTGTTTTTCAGTCTGTTTATTATTTAATCGCCTAAGATAGTAGAATTTATATTTATTTGGATGTGTGTGTGTTTTAATTCTCATGCAGTTTAAATATGTGTTTTGAAAGGGTAAATTTTATAAAAAGTGTAAAAACAGTGTGATTAAAAAGCAGGTTTGAATGAATGATGAAAAGTAAATAGAATAAGGGAAGCAAACTAATGGTTTAATGGTAAAAATGTTGTAAGATATCCGCTTACGGCCATATCACGCTGAAAACACCGGTTCTCGTCCGATCACCGAAGTTAAGCAACGTAGAGCCTGGTCAGTACTTAGATGGGTGACCACTTGGGAATACCAGGTGCTGTAAGCATCTAATTTTTCTTCTTTTTTTTTTTTTTTTTTTAAATTTTTTTTTATTTAGCAAATGATGCGACAAACAGTAATAGGGTACTACTAGTGTTTGCGATTACTCAAGGCTGAAATAGTTGGCGGTAGATATAAATCATTACAACCTCGCGTCCTGGGAGTGGGTATTCGCTTTACGTTAAATTTTTATGCGGCACATTAAATTCCCAAATAAATGATGTTCTCTTTTTGTTTTTCAGTCTGTTTATTATTTAATCGCCTAAGATAGTAGAATTTATATTTATTTGGATGTGTGTGTGTTTTAATTCTCATGCAGTTTAAATATGTGTTTTGAAAGGGTAAATTTTATAAAAAGTGTAAAAACAGTGTGATTAAAAAGCAGGTTTGAATGAATGATGAAAAGTAAATAGAATAAGGGAAGCAAACTAATGGTTTAATGGTAAAAATGTTGTAAGATATCCGCTTACGGCCATATCACGCTGAAAACACCGGTTCTCGTCCGATCACCGAAGTTAAGCAACGTAGAGCCTGGTCAGTACTTAGATGGGTGACCACTTGGGAATACCAGGTGCTGTAAGCATCTAATTTTTCTTCTTTTTTTTTTTTTTTTTTTTTTTTAAATTTTTTTTTAGCAAATGATGCGACAAACAGTAATAGGGTACTACTAGTGTTTGCGATTACTCAAGGCTTAAATAGTTGGCGGTAGATATAAATCATTACAACCTCGCGTCCTGGGAGTGGGTATTCGCTTTACGTTAAATTTTTATGCGGCACATTAAATTCCCAAATAAATTATGTTCTCTTTTTGTTTTTCAGTCTGTTTATTATTTAATCGCCTAAGATAGTAGAATTTATATTTATTTGGATGTGTGTGTGTTTTAATTCTCATGCAGTTTAAATATGTGTTTTGAAAGGGTAAATTTAATAAAAAGTGTAAAAACAGTGTGATTAAAACCAGGTTTGAATGAATGATGAAAAGTAAATAGAATAAGGGAAGCAAACTAATGGTTTAATGGTAAAAATGTTGTAAGATATCCGCTTACGGCCATATCACGCTGAAAACACCGGTTCTCGTCCGATCACCGAAGTTAAGCAACGTAGAGCCTGGTCAGTACTTAGATGGGTGACCACTTGGGAATACCAGGTGCTGTAAGCATCTACTTTTTCTTCTTTTTTTTTTTTTTTTTTTAAATTTTTTTTTATTTAGCAAATGATGCGACAAACAGTAATAGGGTACTACTAGTGTTTGCGATTACTCAAGGCTGAAATAGTTGGCGGTAGATATAAATCATTACAACCTCGCGTCCTGGGAGTGGGTATTCGCTTTACGTTAAATTTTTATGCGGCACATTAAATTCCCAAATAAATTATGTTCTCTTTTTGTTTTTCAGTCTGTTTATTATTTAATCGCCTAAGATAGTAGAATTTATATTTATTTGGATGTGTGTGTGTTTTAATTCTCATGCAGTTTAAATATGTGTTTTGAAAGGGTAAATTTTATAAAAAGTGTAAAAACAGTGTGATTAAAAAGCAGGTTTGAATGAATGATGAAAAGTAAATAGAATAAGGGAAGCAAACTAATGGTTTAATGGTAAAAATGTTGTAAGATATCCGCTTACGGCCATATCACGCTGAAAACACCGGTTCTCGTCCGATCACCGAAGTTAAGCAACGTAGAGCCTGGTCAGTACTTAGATGGGTGACCACTTGGGAATACCAGGTGCTGTAAGCATCTAATTTTTCTTCTTTTTTTTTTTTTTTTTTTTTTTTTTTTAGCAAATGATGCGACAAACAGTAATAGGGTACTACTAGTGTTTGCGATTACTCAAGGCTGAAATAGTTGGCGGTAGATATAAATCATTACAACCTCGCGTCCTGGGAGTGGGTATTCGCTTTACGTTAAATTTTTATGCGGCACATTAAATTCCCAAATAAATGATGTTCTCTTTTTGTTTTTCAGTCTGTTTATTATTTAATCGCCTAAGATAGTAGAATTTATATTTATTTGGATGTGTGTGTGTTTTAATTCTCATGCAGTTTAAATATGTGTTTTGAAAGGGTAAATTTTATAAAAAGTGTAAAAACAGTGTGATTAAAAAGCAGGTTTGAATGAATGATGAAAAGTAAATAGAATAAGGGAAGCAAACTAATGGTTTAATGGTAAAAATGTTGTAAGATATCCGCTTACGGCCATATCACGCTGAAAACACCGGTTCTCGTCACATCACCGAAGTTAAGCAACGTAGAGCCTGGTCAGTACTTAGATGGGTGACCACTTGGGAATACCAGGTGCTGTAAGCATCTAATTTTTCTTCTTTTTTTTTTTTTTTTTTTTTAGCAAATGATGCGACAAACAGTAATAGGGTACTACTAGTGTTTGCGATTACTCAAGGCTGAAATAGTTGGCGGTAGATATAAATCATTACAACCTCGCGTCCTGGGAGTGGGTATTCGCTTTACGTTAAATTTTTATGCGGCACATTAAATTCCCAAATAAATGATGTTCTCTTTTTGTTTTTCAGTCTGTTTATTATTTAATCGCCTAAGATAGTAGAATTTATATTTATTTGGATGTGTGTGTGTTTTAATTCTCATGCAGTTTAAATATGTGTTTTGAAAGGGTAAATTTTATAAAAAGTGTAAAAACAGTGTGATTAAAAAGCAGGTTTGAATGAATGATGAAAAGTAAATAGAATAAGGGAAGCAAACTAATGGTTTAATGGTAAAAATGTTGTAAGATATCCGCTTACGGCCATATCACGCTGAAAACACCGGTTCTCGTCCGATCACCGAAGTTAAGCAACGTAGAGCCTGGTCAGTACTTAGATGGGTGACCACTTGGGAATACCAGGTGCTGTAAGCATCTAATTTTTCTTCTTTTTTTTTTTTTTTTTTTAAATTTTTTTTTAGCAAATGATGCGACAAACAGTAATAGGGTACTACTAGTGTTTGCGATTACTCAAGGCTTAAATAGTTGGCGGTAGATATAAATCATTACAACCTCGCGTCCTGGGAGTGGGTATTCGCTTTACGTTAAATTTTTATGCGGCACATTAAATTCCCAAATAAATACTGTTCTCTTTTTGTTTTTCAGTCTGTTTATTATTTAATCGCCTAAGATAGTAGAATTTATATTTATTTGGATGTGTGTGTGTTTTAATTCTCATGCAGTTTAAATATGTGTTTTGAAAGGGTAAATTTAATAAAAAGTGTAAAAACAGTGTGATTAAAACCAGGTTTGAATGAATGATGAAAAGTAAATAGAATAAGGGAAGCAAACTAATGGTTTAATGGTAAAAATGTTGTAAGATATCCGCTTACGGCCATATCACGCTGAAAACACCGGTTCTCGTCCGATCACCGAAGTTAAGCAACGTAGAGCCTGGTCAGTACTTATGTGGGTGACCACTTGGGAATACCAGGTGCTGTAAGCATCTAATTTTTCTTTTTTTTTTTTTTTTTTTTTTAAATTTTTTTTTATTTAGCAAATGATGCGACAAACAGTAATAGGGTACTACTAGTGTTTGCGATTACTCAAGGCTGAAATAGTTGGCGGTAGATATAAATCATTACAACCTCGCGTCCTGGGAGTGGGTATTCGCTTTACGTTAAATTTTTATGCGGCACATTAAATTCCCAAATAAATTATGTTCTCTTTTTGTTTTTCAGTCTGTTTATTATTTAATCGCCTAAGATAGTAGAATTTATATTTATTTGGATGTGTGTGTGTTTTAATTCTCATGCAGTTTAAATATGTGTTTTGAAAGGGTAAATTTAATAAAAAGTGTAAAAAACAGTGTGATTAAAAAGCAGGTTTGAATGAATGATGAAAAGTAAATAGAATAAGGGAAGCAAACTAATGGTTTAATGGTAAAAATGTTGTAAGATATCCGCTTACGGCCATATCACGCTGAAAACACCGGTTCTCGTCCGATCACCGAAGTTAAGCAACGTAGAGCCTGGTCAGTACTTAGATGGGTGACCACTTGGGAATACCAGGTGCTGTAAGCATCTAATTTTTCTTCTTTTTTTTTTTTTTTTTTTTTAGCAAATGATGCGACAAACAGTAATAGGGTACTACTAGTGTTTGCGATTACTCAAGGCTGAAATAGTTGGCGGTAGATATAAATCATTACAACCTCGCGTCCTGGGAGTGGGTATTCGCTTTACGTTAAATTTTTATGCGGCACATTAAATTCCCAAATAAATGATGTTCTCTTTTTGTTTTTCAGTCTGTTTATTATTTAATCGCCTAAGATAGTAGAATTTATATTTATTTGGATGTGTGTGTGTTTTAATTCTCATGCAGTTTAAATATGTGTTTTGAAAGGGTAAATTTTATAAAAAGTGTAAAAACAGTGTGATTAAAAAGCAGGTTTGAATGAATGATGAAAAGTAAATAGAATAAGGGAAGCAAACTAATGGTTTAATGGTAAAAATGTTGTAAGATATCCGCTTACGGCCATATCACGCTGAAAACACCGGTTCTCGTCCGATCACCGAAGTTAAGCAACGTAGAGCCTGGTCAGTACTTAGATGGGTGACCACTTGGGAATACCAGGTGCTGTAAGCATCTAATTTTTCTTCTTTTTTTTTTTTTTTTTTTAATTTTTTTTTATTTAGCAAATGATGCGACAAACAGTAATAGGGTACTACTAGTGTTTGCGATTACTCAAGGCTGAAATAGTTGGCGGTAGATATAAATCATTACAACCTCGCGTCCTGGGAGTGGGTATTCGCTTTACGTTAAATTTTTATGCGGCACATTAAATTCCCAAATAAATTATGTTCTCTTTTTGTTTTTCAGTCTGTTTATTATTTAATCGCCTAAGATAGTAGAATTTATATTTATTTGGATGTGTGTGTGTTTTAATTCTCATGCAGTTTAAATATGTGTTTTGAAAGGGTAAATTTAATAAAAAGTGTAAAAACAGTGTGATTAAAACCAGGTTTGAATGAATGATGAAAAGTAAATAGAATAAGGGAAGCAAACTAATGGTTTAATGGTAAAAATGTTGTAAGATATCCGCTTACGGCCATATCACGCTGAAAACACCGGTTCTCGTCCGATCACCGAAGTTAAGCAACGTAGAGCCTGGTCAGTACTTATGTGGGTGACCACTTGGGAATACCAGGTGCTGTAAGCATCTAATTTTTCTTTTTTTTTTTTTTTTTTTTTTAAATTTTTTTTTATTTAGCAAATGATGCGACAAACAGTAATAGGGTACTACTAGTGTTTGCGATTACTCAAGGCTGAAATAGTTGGCGGTAGATATAAATCATTACAACCTCGCGTCCTGGGAGTGGGTATTCGCTTTACGTTAAATTTTTATGCGGCACATTAAATTCCCAAATAAATTATGTTCTCTTTTTGTTTTTCAGTCTGTTTATTATTTAATCGCCTAAGATAGTAGAATTTATATTTATTTGGATGTGTGTGTGTTTTAATTCTCATGCAGTTTAAATATGTGTTTTGAAAGGGTAAATTTAATAAAAAGTGTAAAAAACAGTGTGATTAAAAAGCAGGTTTGAATGAATGATGAAAAGTAAATAGAATAAGGGAAGCAAACTAATGGTTTAATGGTAAAAATGTTGTAAGATATCCGCTTACGGCCATATCACGCTGAAAACACCGGTTCTCGTCCGATCACCGAAGTTAAGCAACGTAGAGCCTGGTCAGTACTTAGATGGGTGACCACTTGGGAATACCAGGTGCTGTAAGCATCTAATTTTTCTTCTTTTTTTTTTTTTTTTTTTTTAGCAAATGATGCGACAAACAGTAATAGGGTACTACTAGTGTTTGCGATTACTCAAGGCTGAAATAGTTGGCGGTAGATATAAATCATTACAACCTCGCGTCCTGGGAGTGGGTATTCGCTTTACGTTAAATTTTTATGCGGCACATTAAATTCCCAAATAAATGATGTTCTCTTTTTGTTTTTCAGTCTGTTTATTATTTAATCGCCTAAGATAGTAGAATTTATATTTATTTGGATGTGTGTGTGTTTTAATTCTCATGCAGTTTAAATATGTGTTTTGAAAGGGTAAATTTTATAAAAAGTGTAAAAACAGTGTGATTAAAAAGCAGGTTTGAATGAATGATGAAAAGTAAATAGAATAAGGGAAGCAAACTAATGGTTTAATGGTAAAAATGTTGTAAGATATCCGCTTACGGCCATATCACGCTGAAAACACCGGTTCTCGTCCGATCACCGAAGTTAAGCAACGTAGAGCCTGGTCAGTACTTAGATGGGTGACCACTTGGGAATACCAGGTGCTGTAAGCATCTAATTTTTCTTCTTTTTTTTTTTTTTTTTTTAATTTTTTTTTATTTAGCAAATGATGCGACAAACAGTAATAGGGTACTACTAGTGTTTGCGATTACTCAAGGCTGAAATAGTTGGCGGTAGATATAAATCATTACAACCTCGCGTCCTGGGAGTGGGTATTCGCTTTACGTTAAATTTTTATGCGGCACATTAAATTCCCAAATAAATTATGTTCTCTTTTTGTTTTTCAGTCTGTTTATTATTTAATCGCCTAAGATAGTAGAATTTATATTTATTTGGATGTGTGTGTGTTTTAATTCTCATGCAGTTTAAATATGTGTTTTGAAAGGGTAAATTTTATAAAAAGTGTAAAAACAGTGTGATTAAAAAGCAGGTTTGAATGAATGATGAAAAGTAAATAGAATAAGGGAAGCAAACTAATGGTTTAATGGTAAAAATGTTGTAAGATATCCGCTTACGGCCATATCACGCTGAAAACACCGGTTCTCGTCCGATCACCGAAGTTAAGCAACGTAGAGCCTGGTCAGTACTTAGATGGGTGACCACTTGGGAATACCAGGTGCTGTAAGCATCTAATTTTTCTTCTTTTTTTTTTTTTTTTTTTTTTTTTTTAATTTTTTTTTAGCAAATGATGCGACAAACAGTAATAGGGTACTACTAGTGTTTGCGATTACTCAAGGCTGAAATAGTTGGCGGTAGATATAAATCATTACAACCTCGCGTCCTGGGAGTGGGTATTCGCTTTACGTTAAATTTTTATGCGGCACATTAAATTCCCAAATAAATTATGTTCTCTTTTTGTTTTTCAGTCTGTTTATTATTCAATCGCCTAAGATAGTAGAATTTATATTTATTTGGATGTGTGTGTGTTTTAATTCTCATGCAGTTTAAATATGTGTTTTGAAAGGGTAAATTTTATAAAAAGTGTAAAAACAGTGTGATTAAAAAGCAGGTTTGAATGAATGATGAAAAGTAAATAGAATAAGGGAAGCAAACTAATGGTTTAATGGTAAAAATGTTGTAAGATATCCGCTTACGGCCATATCACGCTGAAAACACCGGTTCTCGTCCGATCACCGAAGTTAAGCAACGTAGAGCCTGGTCAGTGCTGAGATGGGTGACCACTTGGGAATACCAGGTGCTGTAAGCATCTAATTTTTCTTCTTTTTTTTTTTTTTTTTTTTTTTTAATTTTTTTTTAGCAAATGATGCGACAAACAGTAATAGGGTACTACTAGTGTTTGCGATTACTCAAGGCTGAAATAGTTGGCGGTAGATATAAATCATTACAACCTCGCGTCCTGGGAGTGGGTATTCGCTTTACGTTAAATTTTTATGCGGCACATTAAATTCCCAAATAAATTATGTTCTCTTTTTGTTTTTCAGTCTGTTTATTATTTAATCGCCTAAGATAGTAGAATTTATATTTATTTGGATGTGTGTGTGTTTTAATTCTCATGCAGTTTAAATATGTGTTTTGAAAGGGTAAATTTTATAAAAAGTGTAAAAACAGTGTGATTAAAAAGCAGGTTTGAATGAATGATGAAAAGTAAATAGAATAAGGGAAGCAAACTAATGGTTTAATGGTAAAAATGTTGTAAGATATCCGCTTACGGCCATATCACGCTGAAAACACCGGTTCTCGTCCGATCACCGAAGTTAAGCAACGTAGAGCCTGGTCAGTACTTAGATGGGTGACCACTTGGGAATACCAGGTGCTGTAAGCATCTAATTTTTCTTCTTTTTTTTTTTTTTTTAATTTTTTTTTATTTAGCAAATGATGCGACAAACAGTAATAGGGTACTACTAGTGTTTGCGATTACTCAAGGCTGAAATAGTTGGCGGTAGATATAAATCATTACAACCTCGCGTCCTGGGAGTGGGTATTCGCTTTACGTTAAATTTTTATGCGGCACATTAAATTCCCAAATAAATTATGTTCTCTTTTTGTTTTTCAGTCTGTTTATTATTTAATCGCCTAAGATAGTAGAATTTATATTTATTTGGATGTGTGTGTGTTTTAATTCTCATGCAGTTTAAATATGTGTTTTGAAAGGGTAAATTTAATAAAAAGTGTAAAAAACAGTGTGATTAAAAAGCAGGTTTGAATGAATGATGAAAAGTAAATAGAATAAGGGAAGCAAACTAATGGTTTAATGGTAAAAATGTTGTAAGATATCCGCTTACGGCCATATCACGCTGAAAACACCGGTTCTCGTCCGATCACCGAAGTTAAGCAACGTAGAGCCTGGTCAGTACTTAGATGGGTGACCACTTGGGAATACCAGGTGCTGTAAGCATCTAATTTTTCTTCTTTTTTTTTTTTTTTTTTTTTTTTTTTTTAGCAAATGATGCGACAAACAGTAATAGGGTACTACTAGTGTTTGCGATTACTCAAGGCTGAAATAGTTGGCGGTAGATATAAATCATTACAACCTCGCGTCCTGGGAGTGGGTATTCGCTTTACGTTAAATTTTTATGCGGCACATTAAATTCCCAAATAAATTATGTTCTCTTTTTGTTTTTCAGTCTGTTTATTATTTAATCGCCTAAGATAGTAGAATTTATATTTATTTGGATGTGTGTGTGTTTTAATTCTCATGCAGTTTAAATATGTGTTTTGAAAGGGTAAATTTTATAAAAAGTGTAAAAACAGTGTGATTAAAAAGCAGGTTTGAATGAATGATGAAAAGTAAATAGAATAAGGGAAGCAAACTAATGGTTTAATGGTAAAAATGTTGTAAGATATCCGCTTACGGCCATATCACGCTGAAAACACCGGTTCTCGTCCGATCACCGAAGTTAAGCAACGTAGAGCCTGGTCAGTACTTAGATGGGTGACCACTTGGGAATACCAGGTGCTGTAAGCATCTAATTTTTCTTCTTTTTTTTTTTTTTTTTTTTTTTTTTAAATTTTTTTTTAGCAAATGATGCGACAAACAGTAATAGGGTACTACTAGTGTTTGCGATTACTCAAGGCTGAAATAGTTGGCGGTAGATATAAATCATTACAACCTCGCGTCCTGGGAGTGGGTATTCGCTTTACGTTAAATTTTTATGCGGCACATTAAATTCCCAAATAAATTATGTTCTCTTTTTGTTTTTCAGTCTGTTTATTATTTAATCGCCTAAGATAGTAGAATTTATATTTATTTGGATGTGTGTGTGTTTTAATTCTCATGCAGTTTAAATATGTGTTTTGAAAGGGTAAATTTTATAAAAAGTGTAAAAACAGTGTGATTAAAAAGCAGGTTTGAATGAATGATGAAAAGTAAATAGAATAAGGGAAGCAAACTAATGGTTTAATGGTAAAAATGTTGTATGATATCCGCTTACGGCCATATCACGCTGAAAACACCGGTTCTCGTCCGATCACCGAAGTTAAGCAACGTAGAGCCTGGTCAGTACTTAGATGGGTGACCACTTGGGAATACCAGGTGCTGTAAGCATCTAATTTTTCTTCTTTTTTTTTTTTTTTTTTTTTTTTTTAAATTTTTTTTTAGCAAATGATGCGACAAACAGTAATAGGGTACTACTAGTGTTTGCGATTACTCAAGGCTGAAATAGTTGGCGGTAGATATAAATCATTACAACCTCGCGTCCTGGGAGTGGGTATTCGCTTTACGTTAAATTTTTATGCGGCACATTAAATTCCCAAATAAATGATGTTCTCTTTTTGTTTTTCAGTCTGTTTATTATTTAATCGCCTAAGATAGTAGAATTTATATTTATTTGGATGTGTGTGTGTTTTAATTCTCATGCAGTTTAAATATGTGTTTTGAAAGGGTAAATTTTATAAAAAGTGTAAAAACAGTGTGATTAAAAAGCAGGTTTGAATGAATGATGAAAAGTAAATAGAATAAGGGAAGCAAACTAATGGTTTAATGGTAAAAATGTTGTAAGATATCCGCTTACGGCCATATCACGCTGAAAACACCGGTTCTCGTCCGATCACCGAAGTTAAGCAACGTAGAGCCTGGTCAGTACTTAGATGGGTGACCACTTGGGAATACCAGGTGCTGTAAGCATCTAATTTTTCTTCTTTTTTTTTTTTTTTTTTTTTTTTTTTTTTTTTTTAGCAAATGATGCGACAAACAGTAATAGGGTACTACTAGTGTTTGCGATTACTCAAGGCTGAAATAGTTGGCGGTAGATATAAATCATTACAACCTCGCGTCCTGGGAGTGGGTATTCGCTTTACGTTAAATTTTTATGCGGCACATTAAATTCCCAAATAAATGATGTTCTCTTTTTGTTTTTCAGTCTGTTTATTATTTAATCGCCTAAGATAGTAGAATTTATATTTATTTGGATGTGTGTGTGTTTTAATTCTCATGCAGTTTAAATATGTGTTTTGAAAGGGTAAATTTTATAAAAAGTGTAAAAACAGTGTGATTAAAAAGCAGGTTTGAATGAATGATGAAAAGTAAATAGAATAAGGGAAGCAAACTAATGGTTTAATGGTAAAAATGTTGTAAGATATCCGCTTACGGCCATATCACGCTGAAAACACCGGTTCTCGTCCGATCACCGAAGTTAAGCAACGTAGAGCCTGGTCAGTACTTAGATGGGTGACCACTTGGGAATACCAGGTGCTGTAAGCATCTAATTTTTCTTCTTTTTTTTTTTTTTTTTTTATTTTTTTTTATTTAGCAAATGATGCGACAAACAGTAATAGGGTACTACTAGTGTTTGCGATTACTCAAGGCTGAAATAGTTGGCGGTAGATATAAATCATTACAACCTCGCGTCCTGGGAGTGGGTATTCGTTTTACGTTAAATTTTTATGCGGCACATTAAATTCCCAAATAAATTGTGTTCTCTTTTTGTTTTTCAGTCTGTTTATTATTTAATCGCCTAAGATAGTAGAATTTATATTTATTTGGATGTGTGTGTGTTTTAATTCTCATGCAGTTTAAATATGTGTTTTGAAAGGGTAAATTTTATAAAAAGTGTAAAAACAGTGTGATTAAAAAGCAGGTTTGAATGAATGATGAAAAGTAAATAGAATAAGGGAAGCAAACTAATGGTTTAATGGTAAAAATGTTGTAAGATATCCGCTTACGGCCATATCACGCTGAAAACACCGGTTCTCGTCCGATCACCGAAGTTAAGCAACGTAGAGCCTGGTCAGTACTTAGATGGGTGACCACTTGGGAATACCAGGTGCTGTAAGCATCTAATTTTTCTTCTTTTTTTTTTTTTTTTTTTATTTTTTTTTATTTAGCAAATGATGCGACAAACAGTAATAGGGTACTACTAGTGTTTGCGATTACTCAAGGCTGAAATAGTTGGCGGTAGATATAAATCATTACAACCTCGCGTCCTGGGAGTGGGTATTCGTTTTACGTTAAATTTTTATGCGGCACATTAAATTCCCAAATAAATTATGTTCTCTTTTTGTTTTTCAGTCTGTTTATTATTTAATCGCCTAAGATAGTAGAATTTATATTTATTTGGATGTGTGTGTGTTTTAATTCTCATGCAGTTTAAATATGTGTTTTGAAAGGGTAAATTTTATAAAAAGTGTAAAAACAGTGTGATTAAAAAGCAGGTTTGAATGAATGATGAAAAGTAAATAGAATAAGGGAAGCAAACTAATGGTTTAATGGTAAAAATGTTGTAAGATATCCGCTTACGGCCATATCACGCTGAAAACACCGGTTCTCGTCCGATCACCGAAGTTAAGCAACGTAGAGCCTGGTCAGTACTTAGATGGGTGACCACTTGGGAATACCAGGTGCTGTAAGCATCTAATTTTTCTTCTTTTTTTTTTTTTTTTTTTTTTTTTAAATTTTTTTTTAGCAAATGATGCGACAAACAGTAATAGGGTACTACTAGTGTTTGCGATTACTCAAGGCTGAAATAGTTGGCGGTAGATATAAATCATTACAACCTCGCGTCCTGGGAGTGGGTATTCGCTTTACGTTAAATTTTTATGCGGCACATTAAATTCCCAAATAAATTATGTTCTCTTTTTGTTTTTCAGTCTGTTTATTATTTAATCGCTTAAGTTAGTAGAATTTATATTTATTTGGATGTGTGTGTGTTTTAATTCTCATGCAGTTTAAATATGTGTTTTGAAAGGGTAAATTTTATAAAAAGTGTAAAAACAGTGTGATTAAAAAGCAGGTTTGAATGAATGATGAAAAGTAAATAGAATAAGGGAAGCAAACTAATGGTTTAATGGTAAAAATGTTGTAAGATATCCGCTTACGGCCATATCACGCTGAAAACACCGGTTCTCGTCCGATCACCGAAGTTAAGCAACGTAGAGCCTGGTCAGTACTTAGATGGGTGACCACTTGGGAATACCAGGTGCTGTAAGCATCTAATTTTTCTTCTTTTTTTTTTTTTTTTTTTTTTTTTTAAATTTTTTTTTAGCAAATGATGCGACAAACAGTAATAGGGTACTACTAGTGTTTGCGATTACTCAAGGCTGAAATAGTTGGCGGTAGATATAAATCATTACAACCTCGCGTCCTGGGAGTGGGTATTCGCTTTACGTTAAATTTTTATGCGGCACATTAAATTCCCAAATAAATTATGTTCTCTTTTTGTTTTTCAGTCTGTTTATTATTTAATCGCTTAAGTTAGTAGAATTTATATTTATTTGGATGTGTGTGTGTTTTAATTCTCATGCAGTTTAAATATGTGTTTTGAAAGGGTAAATTTTATAAAAAGTGTAAAAACAGTGTGATTAAAAAGCAGGTTTGAATGAATGATGAAAAGTAAATAGAATAAGGGAAGCAAACTAATGGTTTAATGGTAAAAATGTTGTAAGATATCCGCTTACGGCCATATCACGCTGAAAACACCGGTTCTCGTCCGATCACCGAAGTTAAGCAACGTAGAGCCTGGTCAGTACTTAGATGGGTGACCACTTGGGAATACCAGGTGCTGTAAGCATCTAATTTTTCTTCTTTTTTTTTTTTTTTTTTTTTTTTTAAATTTTTTTTTAGCAAATGATGCGACAAACAGTAATAGGGTACTACTAGTGTTTGCGATTACTCAAGGCTGAAATAGTTGGCGGTAGATATAAATCATTACAACCTCGCGTCCTGGGAGTGGGTATTCGCTTTACGTTAAATTTTTATGCGGCACATTAAATTCCCAAATAAATTATGTTCTCTTTTTGTTTTTCAGTCTGTTTATTATTTAATCGCTTAAGTTAGTAGAATTTATATTTATTTGGATGTGTGTGTGTTTTAATTCTCATGCAGTTTAAATATGTGTTTTGAAAGGGTAAATTTTATAAAAAGTGTAAAAACAGTGTGATTAAAAAGCAGGTTTGAATGAATGATGAAAAGTAAATAGAATAAGGGAAGCAAACTAATGGTTTAATGGTAAAAATGTTGTAAGATATCCGCTTACGGCCATATCACGCTGAAAACACCGGTTCTCGTCCGATCACCGAAGTTAAGCAACGTAGAGCCTGGTCAGTACTTAGATGGGTGACCACTTGGGAATACCAGGTGCTGTAAGCATCTAATTTTTCTTCTTTTTTTTTTTTTTTTTTTTTTTTTAAATTTTTTTTTAGCAAATGATGCGACAAACAGTAATAGGGTACTACTAGTGTTTGCGATTACTCAAGGCTGAAATAGTTGGCGGTAGATATAAATCATTACAACCTCGCGTCCTGGGAGTGGGTATTCGCTTTACGTTAAATTTTTATGCGGCACATTAAATTCCCAAATAAATTATGTTCTCTTTTTGTTTTTCAGTCTGTTTATTATTTAATCGCTTAAGTTAGTAGAATTTATATTTATTTGGATGTGTGTGTGTTTTAATTCTCATGCAGTTTAAATATGTGTTTTGAAAGGGTAAATTTTATAAAAAGTGTAAAAACAGTGTGATTAAAAAGCAGGTTTGAATGAATGATGAAAAGTAAATAGAATAAGGGAAGCAAACTAATGGTTTAATGGTAAAAATGTTGTAAGATATCCGCTTACGGCCATATCACGCTGAAAACACCGGTTCTCGTCCGATCACCGAAGTTAAGCAACGTAGAGCCTGGTCAGTACTTAGATGGGTGACCACTTGGGAATACCAGGTGCTGTAAGCATCTAATTTTTCTTCTTTTTTTTTTTTTTTTTTTTTTTTTTTTTTTTTTTTAGCAAATGATGCGACAAACAGTAATAGGGTACTACTAGTGTTTGCGATTACTCAAGGCTGAAATAGTTGGCGGTAGATATAAATCATTACAACCTCGCGTCCTGGGAGTGGGTATTCGCTTTACGTTAAATTTTTATGCGGCACATTAAATTCCCAAATAAATTATGTTCTCTTTTTGTTTTTCAGTCTGTTTATTATTTAATCGCCTAAGATAGTAGAATTTATATTTATTTGGATGTGTGTGTGTTTTAATTCTCATGCAGTTTAAATATGTGTTTTGAAAGGGTAAATTTAATAAAAAGTGTAAAAACAGTGTGATTAAAACCAGGTTTGAATGAATGATGAAAAGTAAATAGAATAAGGGAAGCAAACTAATGGTTTAATGGTAAAAATGTTGTAAGATATCCGCTTACGGCCATATCACGCTGAAAACACCGGTTCTCGTCCGATCACCGAAGTTAAGCAACTTAGAGCCTGCTCAGTACTTAGATGGGTGACCACTTGGGAATACCAGGTGCTGTAAGCATCTAATTTTTCTTCTTTTTTTTTTTTTTTGTTTAATTTTTTTTTATTTAGCAAATGATGCGACAAACAGTAATAGGGTACTACTAGTGTTTGCGATTACTCAAGGCTGAAATAGTTGGCGGTAGATATAAATCATTACAACCTCGCGTCCTGGGAGTGGGTATTCGTTTTACGTTAAATTTTTATGCGGCACATTAAATTCCCAAATAAATTATGTTCTCTTTTTGTTTTTCAGTCTGTTTATTATTTAATCGCCTAAGATAGTAGAATTTATATTTATTTGGATGTGTGTGTGTTTTAATTCTCATGCAGTTTAAATATGTGTTTTGAAAGGGTAAATTTTATAAAAAGTGTAAAAACAGTGTGATTAAAAAGCAGGTTTGAAGTAATGATGAAAAGTAAATAGAATAAGGGAAGCAAACTAATGGTTTAATGGTAAAAATGTTGTAAGATATCCGCTTACGGCCATATCACGCTGAAAACACCGGTTCTCGTCCGATCACCGAAGTTAAGCAACGTAGAGCCTGGTCAGTACTTAGATGGGTGACCACTTGGGAATACCAGGTGCTGTAAGCATCTAATTTTTCTTCTTTTTTTTTTTTTTTTTTTTTTTTTTAATTTTTTTTTAGCAAATGATGCGACAAACAGTAATAGGGTACTACTAGTGTTTGCGATTACTCAAGGCTGAAATAGTTGGCGGTAGATATAAATCATTACAACCTCGCGTCCTGGGAGTGGGTATTCGCTTTACGTTAAATTTTTATGCGGCACATTAAATTCCCAAATAAATTATGTTCTCTTTTTGTTTTTCAGTCTGTTTATTATTTAATCGCTTAAGTTAG
This sequence comes from Sepiola atlantica, assembly GCA_963556195.1. Lineage (NCBI taxonomy): Eukaryota > Metazoa > Mollusca > Cephalopoda > Sepiida > Sepiolidae > Sepiola > Sepiola atlantica. The sequence goes on along the minus strand of CAUVYP010000426.1, from coordinate 841,022 downwards.
TAGAATTTATATTTATTTGGATGTGTGTGTGTTTTAATTCTCATGCAGTTTAAATATGTGTTTTGAAAGGGTAAATTTTATAAAAAGTGTAAAAACAGTGTGATTAAAAAGCAGGTTTGAATGAATGATGAAAAGTAAATAGAATAAGGGAAGCAAACTAATGGTTTAATGGTAAAAATGTTGTAAGATATCCGCTTACGGCCATATCACGCTGAAAACACCGGTTCTCGTCCGATCACCGAAGTTAAGCAACGTAGAGCCTGGTCAGTACTTAGATGGGTGACCACTTGGGAATACCAGGTGCTGTAAGCATCTAATTTTTCTTCTTTTTTTTTTTTTTTTTTTTTTTTTTTTTTTTAGCAAATGATGCGACAAACAGTAATAGGGTACTACTAGTGTTTGCGATTACTCAAGGCTGAAATAGTTGGCGGTAGATATAAATCATTACAACCTCGCGTCCTGGGAGTGGGTATTCGCTTTACGTTAAATTTTTATGCGGCACATTAAATTCCCAAATAAATGATGTTCTCTTTTTGTTTTTCAGTCTGTTTATTATTTAATCGCCTAAGATAGTAGAATTTATATTTATTTGGATGTGTGTGTGTTTTAATTCTCATGCAGTTTAAATATGTGTTTTGAAAGGGTAAATTTTATAAAAAGTGTAAAAACAGTGTGATTAAAAAGCAGGTTTGAATGAATGATGAAAAGTAAATAGAATAAGGGAAGCAAACTAATGGTTTAATGGTAAAAATGTTGTAAGATATCCGCTTACGACCATATCACGCTGAAAACACCGGTTCTCGTCCGATCACCGAAGTTAAGCAACGTAGAGCCTGGTCAGTACTTAGATGGGTGACCACTTGGGAATACCAGGTGCTGTAAGCATCTAATTTTTCTTCTTTTTTTTTTTTTTTTTTTTTTTTTAGCAAATGATGCGACAAACAGTAATAGGGTACTACTAGTGTTTGCGATTACTCAAGGCTGAAATAGTTGGCGGTAGATATAAATCATTACAACCTCGCGTCCTGGGAGTGGGTATTCGCTTTACGTTAAATTTTTATGCGGCACATTAAATTCCCAAATAAATTATGTTCTCTTTTTGTTTTTCAGTCTGTTTATTATTTAATCGCCTAAGATAGTAGAATTTATATTTATTTGGATGTGTGTGTGTTTTAATTCTCATGCAGTTTAAATATGTGTTTTGAAAGGGTAAATTTAATAAAAAGTGTAAAAACAGTGTGATTAAAACCAGGTTTGAATGAATGATGAAAAGTAAATAGAATAAGGGAAGCAAACTAATGGTTTAATGGTAAAAATGTTGTAAGATATCCGCTTACGGCCATATCACGCTGAAAACACCGGTTCTCGTCCGATCACCGAAGTTAAGCAACTTAGAGCCTGCTCAGTACTTAGATGGGTGACCACTTGGGAATACCAGGTGCTGTAAGCATCTAATTTTTCTTCTTTTTTTTTTTTTTTTTTTTTTTTTTTAGCAAATGATGCGACAAACAGTAATAGGGTACTACTAGTGTTTGCGATTACTCAAGGCTGAAATAGTTGGCGGTAGATATAAATCATTACAACCTCGCGTCCTGGGAGTGGGTATTCGCTTTACGTTAAATTTTTATGCGGCACATTAAATTCCCAAATAAATTATGTTCTCTTTTTGTTTTTCAGTCTGTTTATTATTTAATCGCCTAAGATAGTAGAATTTATATTTATTTGGATGTGTGTGTGTTTTAATTCTCATGCAGTTTAAATATGTGTTTTGAAAGGGTAAATTTAATAAAAAGTGTAAAAACAGTGTGATTAAAACCAGGTTTGAATGAATGATGAAAAGTAAATAGAATAAGGGAAGCAAACTAATGGTTTAATGGTAAAAATGTTGTAAGATATCTGCTTACGGCCATATCACGCTGAAAACACCGGTTCTCGTCCGATCACCGAAGTTAAGCAACGTAGAGCCTGCTCAGTACTTAGATGGGTGACCACTTGGGAATACCAGGTGCTGTAAGCATCTAATTTTTCTTCTTTTTTTTTTTTTTTTTTTTTTTTTAGCAAATGATGCGACAAACAGTAATAGGGTACTACTAGTGTTTGCGATTACTCAAGGCTGAAATAGTTGGCGGTAGATATAAATCATTACAACCTCGCGTCCTGGGAGTGGGTATTCGCTTTACGTTAAATTTTTATGCGGCACATTAAATTCCCAAATAAATTATGTTCTCTTTTTGTTTTTCAGTCTGTTTATTATTTAATCGCCTAAGATAGTAGAATTTATATTTATTTGGATGTGTGTGTGTTTTAATTCTCATGCAGTTTAAATATGTGTTTTGAAAGGGTAAATTTTATAAAAAGTGTAAAAACAGTGTGATTAAAAAGCAGGTTTGAATGAATGATGAAAAGTAAATAGAATAAGGGAAGCAAACTAATGGTTTAATGGTAAAAATGTTGTAAGATATCCGCTTACGGCCATATCACGCTGAAAACACCGGTTCTCGTCCGATCACCGAAGTTAAGCAACGTAGAGCCTGCTCAGTACTTAGATGGGTGACCACTTGGGAATACCAGGTGCTGTAAGCATCTAATTTTTCTTCTTTTTTTTTTTTTTTTTTTTTTTTTTTAGCAAATGATGCGACAAACAGTAATAGGGTACTACTAGTGTTTGCGATTACTCAAGGCTGAAATAGTTGGCGGTAGATATAAATCATTACAACCTCGCGTCCTGGGAGTGGGTATTCGCTTTACGTTAAATTTTTATGCGGCACATTAAATTCCCAAATAAATGATGTTCTCTTTTTGTTTTTCAGTCTGTTTATTATTTAATCGCCTAAGATAGTAGAATTTATATTTATTTAGATGTGTGTGTGTTTTAATTCTCATGCAGTTTAAATATGTGTTTTGAAAGGGTAAATTTTATAAAAAGTGTAAAAACAGTGTGATTAAAAAGCAGGTTTGAATGAATGATGAAAAGTAAATAGAATAAGGGAAGCAAACTAATGGTTTAATGGTAAAAATGTTGTAAGATATCCGCTTACGACCATATCACGCTGAAAACACCGGTTCTCGTCCGATCACCGAAGTTAAGCAACGTAGAGCCTGGTCAGTACTTAGATGGGTGACCACTTGGGAATACCAGGTGCTGTAAGCATCTAATTTTTCTTCTTTTTTTTTTTTTTTTTTTTTTTTTAGCAAATGATGCGACAAACAGTAATAGGGTACTACTAGTGTTTGCGATTACTCAAGGCTGAAATAGTTGGCGGTAGATATAAATCATTACAACCTCGCGTCCTGGGAGTGGGTATTCGCTTTACGTTAAATTTTTATGCGGCACATTAAATTCCCAAATAAATTATGTTCTTCTTTTGTTTTTCAGTCTGTTTATTATTTAATCGCCTAAGATAGTAGAATTTATATTTATTTGGATGTGTGTGTGTTTTAATTCTCATGCAGTTTAAATATGTGTTTTGAAAGGGTAAATTTAATAAAAAGTGTAAAAACAGTGTGATTAAAACCAGGTTTGAATGAATGATGAAAAGTAAATAGAATAAGGGAAGCAAACTAATGGTTTAATGGTAAAAATGTTGTAAGATATCCGCTTACGGCCATATCACGCTGAAAACACCGGTTCTCGTCCGATCACCGAAGTTAAGCAACGTAGAGCCTGGTCAGTACTTAGATGGGTGACCACTTGGTAATACCAGGTGCTGTAAGCATCTAATTTTTCTTCTTTTTTTTTTTATTTTTTTTTTTTTTATTTAGCAAATGATGCGACAAACAGTAATAGGGTACTACTAGTGTTTGCGATTACTCAAGGCTGAAATAGTTGGCGGTAGATATAAATCATTACAACCTTGCGTCCTGGGAGTGGGTATTCGCTTTACGTTAAATTTTTATGCGGCACATTAAATTCCCAAATAAATTATGTTCTCTTTTTGTTTTTCAGTCTGTTTATTATTTAATCGCCTAAGATAGTAGAATTTATATTTATTTGGATGTGTGTGTGTTTTAATTCTCATGCAGTTTAAATATGTGTTTTGAAAGGGTAAATTTTATAAAAAGTGTAAAAACAGTGTGATTAAAAAGCAGGTTTGAATGAATGATGAAAAGTAAATAGAATAAGGGAAGCAAACTAATGGTTTAATGGTAAAAATGTTGTAAGATATCCGCTTACGGCCATATCACGCTGAAAACACCGGTTCTCGTCCGATCACCGAAGTTAAGCAACGTAGAGCCTGGTCAGTACTTAGATGGGTGACCACTTGGGAATACCAGGTGCTGTAAGCATCTAATTTTTCTTCTTTTTTTTTTTTTTTTTTTTTTTTTTTAGCAAATGATGCGACAAACAGTAATAGGGTACTACTAGTGTTTGCGATTACTCAAGGCTGAAATAGTTGGCGGTAGATATAAATCATTACAACCTCGCGTCCTGGGAGTGGGTATTCGCTTTACGTTAAATTTTTATGCGGCACATTAAATTCCCAAATAAATTATGTTCTCTTTTTGTTTTTCAGTCTGTTTATTATTTAATCGCCTAAGATAGTAGAATTTATATTTATTTGGATGTGTGTGTGTTTTAATTCTCATGCAGTTTAAATATGTGTTTTGAAAGGGTAAATTTTATAAAAAGTGTAAAAACAGTGTGATTAAAAAGCAGGTTTGAATGAATGATGAAAAGTAAATAGAATAAGGGAAGCAAACTAATGGTTTAATGGTAAAAATGTTGTAAGATATCCGCTTACGGCCATATCACGCTGAAAACACCGGTTCTCGTCCGATCACCGAAGTTAAGCAACGTAGAGCCTGGTCAGTACTTAGATGGGTGACCACTTGGGAATACCAGGTGCTGTAAGCATCTAATTTTTCTTCTTTTTTTTTTTTTTTTTTTTTTTTTTTTTTAGCAAATGATGCGACAAACAGTAATAGGGTACTACTAGTGTTTGCGATTACTCAAGGCTGAAATAGTTGGCGGTAGATATAAATCATTACAACCTCGCGTCCTGGGAGTGGGTATTCGCTTTACGTTAAATTTTTATGCGGCACATTAAATTCCCAAATAAATTATGTTCTCTTTTTGTTTTTCAGTCTGTTTATTATATAATCGCCTAAGATAGTAGAATTTATATTTATTTGGATGTGTGTGTGTTTTAATTCTCATGCAGTTTAAATATGTGTTTTGAAAGGGTAAATTTTATAAAAAGTGTAAAAACAGTGTGATTAAAACCAGGTTTGAATGAATGATGAAAAGTAAATAGAATAAGGGAAGCAAACTAATGGTTTAATGGTAAAAATGTTGTAAGATATCCGCTTACGGCCATATCACGCTGAAAACACCGGTTCTCGTCCGATCACCGAAGTTACGCAACGTAGAGCCTGGTCAGTACTTAGATGGGTGACCACTTGGGAATACCAGGTGCTGTAAGCATCTAATTTTTCTTCTTTTTTTTTTTATTTTTTTTAATTTTTTTTTTTTATTTTTTTTTATTTAGCAAATGATGCGACAAACAGTAATAGGGTACTACTAGTGTTTGCGATTACTCAAGGCTGAAATAGTTGGCGGTAGATATAAATCATTACAACCTCGCGTCCTGGGAGTGGGTATTCGCTTTACGTTAAATTTTTATGCGGCACATTAAATTCCCAAATAAATTATGTTCTCTTTTTGTTTTTTAGTCTGTTTATTATTTAATCGCCTAAGATAGTAGAATTTATATTTATTTGGATGTGTGTGTTTTAATTCTCATGCAGTTTAAATATGTGTTTTGAAAGGGTAAATTTAATAAAAAGTGTAAAAACAGTGTTATTAAAACCAGGTTTGAATGAATGATGAAAAGTAAATAGAATAAGGGAAGCAAACTAATGGTTTAATGGTAAAAATGTTGTAAGATATCCGCTTACGGCCATATCACGCTGAAAACACCGGTTCTCGTCCGATCACCGAAGTTAAGCAACGTAGAGCCTGGTCAGTACTTAGATGGGTGACCACTTGGGAATACCAGGTGCTGTAAGCATCTAATTTTTCTTCTTTTTTTTTTTTTTTTTTTTTTTTTTTAGCAAATGATGCGACAAACAGTAATAGGGTACTACTAGTGTTTGCGATTACTCAAGGCTTAAATAGTTGGCGGTAGATATAAATCATTACAACCTCGCGTCCTGGGAGTGGGTATTCGCTTTACGTTAAATTTTTATGCGGCACATTAAATTCCCAAATAAATTATGTTCTCTTTTTGTTTTTCAGTCTGTTTATTATTTAATCGCCTAAGATAGTAGAATTTATATTTATTTGGATGTGTGTGTGTTTTAATTCTCATGCAGTTTAAATATGTGTTTTGAAAGGGTAAATTTAATAAAAAGTGTAAAAACAGTGTGATTAAAAAGCAGGTTTGAATGAATGATGAAAAGTAAATAGAATAAGGGAAGCAAACTAATGGTTTAATGGTAAAAATGTTGTAAGATATCCGCTTACGGCCATATCACGCTGAAAACACCGGTTCTCGTCCGATCACCGAAGTTAAGCAACGTAGAGCCTGGTCAGTACTTAGATGGGTGACCACTTGGGAATACCAGGTGCTGTAAGCATCTAATTTTTCTTCTTTTTTTTTTCTTTTTTTTAATTTATTTTTTTTATTTTTTTTTATTTAGCAAATGATGCGACAAACAGTAATAGGGTACTACTAGTGTTTGCGATTACTCAAGGCTGAAATAGTTGGCGGTAGATATAAATCATTACAACCTCGCGTCCTGGGAGTGGGTATTCGCTTTACGTTAAATTTTTATGCGGCACATTAAATTCCCAAATAAATTATGTTCTCTTTTTGTTTTTTAGTCTGTTTATTATTTAATCGCCTAAGATAGTAGAATTTATATTTATTTGGATGTGTGTGTTTTAATTCTCATGCAGTTTAAATATGTGTTTTGAAAGGGTAAATTTAATAAAAAGTGTAAAAACAGTGTTATTAAAACCAGGTTTGAATGAATGATGAAAAGTAAATAGAATAAGGGAAGCAAACTAATGGTTTAATGGTAAAAATGTTGTAAGATATCCGCTTACGGCCATATCACGCTGAAAACACCGGTTCTCGTCCGATCACCGAAGTTAAGCAACGTAGAGCCTGGTCAGTACTTAGATGGGTGACCACTTGGGAATACCAGGTGCTGTAAGCATCTAATTTTTCTTCTTTTTTTTTTTTTTTTTTTTTTTTTTTAGCAAATGATGCGACAAACAGTAATAGGGTACTACTAGTGTTTGCGATTACTCAAGGCTTAAATAGTTGGCGGTAGATATAAATCATTACAACCTCGCGTCCTGGGAGTGGGTATTCGCTTTACGTTAAATTTTTATGCGGCACATTAAATTCCCAAATAAATTATGTTCTCTTTTTGTTTTTCAGTCTGTTTATTATTTAATCGCCTAAGATAGTAGAATTTATATTTATTTGGATGTGTGTGTGTTTTAATTCTCATGCAGTTTAAATATGTGTTTTGAAAGGGTAAATTTAATAAAAAGTGTAAAAACAGTGTTATTAAAACCAGGTTTGAATGAATGATGAAAAGTAAATAGAATAAGGGAAGCAAACTAATGGTTTAATGGTAAAAATGTTGTAAGATATCCGCTTACGGCCATATCACGCTGAAAACACCGGTTCTCGTCCGATCACCGATTTTAAGCAACGTAGATCCTGGTCAGTACTTAGATGGGTGACCACTTGGGAATACCAGGTGCTGTAAGCATCTAATTTTTCTTCTTTTTTTTTTTTTTTTTAGCAAATGATGCGACAAACAGTAATAGGGTACTACTAGTGTTTGCGATTACTCAAGGCTGAAATAGTTGGCGGTAGATATAAATCATTACAACCTCGCGTCCTGGGAGTGGGTATTCGCTTTACGTTAAATTTTTATGCGGCACATTAAATTCCCAAATAAATTATGTTCTCTTTTTGTTTTTCAGTCTGTTTATTATTTAATCGCCTAAGATAGTAGAATTTATATTTATTTGGATGAGTGTGTGTTTTAATTCTCATGCAGTTTAAATATGTGTTTTGAAAGGGTAAATTTTATAAAAAGTGTAAAAACAGTGTGATTAAAAAGCAGGTTTGAATGAATGATGAAAAGTAAATAGAATAAGGGAAGCAAACTAATGGTTTAATGGTAAAAATGTTGTAAGATATCAGCTTACGGCCATATCACGCTGAAAACACCGGTTCTCGTCCGATCACCGAAGTTAAGCAACGTAGAGCCTGGTCAGTACTTAGATGGGTGACCACTTGGGAATACCAGGTGCTGTAAGCATCTAATTTTTCTTCTTTTTTTTTTTTTTTTTAGCAAATGATGCGACAAACAGTAATAGGGTACTACTAGTGTTTGCGATTACTCAAGGCTGAAATAGTTGGCGGTAGATATAAATCATTACAACCTCGCGTCCTGGGAGTGGGTATTCGCTTTACGTTAAATTTTTATGCGGCACATTAAATTCCCAAATAAATTATGTTCTCTTTTTGTTTTTCAGTCTGTTTATTATTTAATCGCCTAAGATAGTAGAATTTATATTTATTTGGATGTGTGTGTGTTTTAATTCTCATGCAGTTTAAATATGTGTTTTGAAAGGGTAAATTTTATAAAAAGTGTAAAAACAGTGTGATTAAAACCAGGTTTGAATGAATGATGAAAAGTAAATAGAATAAGGGAAGCAAACTAATGGTTTAATGGTAAAACTGTTGTAAGATATCCGCTTACGGCCATATCACGCTGAAAACACCGGTTCTCGTCCGATCACCGAAGTTAAGCAACGTAGAGCCTGGTCAGTACTTAGATGGGTGACCACTTGGGAATACCAGGTGCTGTAAGCATCTAATTTTTCTTCTTTTTTTTTTTATTTTTTTTTATTTTTTTTTTTTATTTTTTTTTATTTAGCAAATGATGCGACAAACAGTAATAGGGTACTACTAGTGTTTGCGATTACTCAAGGCTGAAATAGTTGGCGGTAGATATAAATCATTACAACCTCGCGTCCTGGGAGTGGGTATTCGCTTTACGTTAAATTTTTATGCGGCACATTAAATTCCCAAATAAATTATGTTCTCTTTTTGTTTTTTAGTCTGTTTATTATTTAATCGCCTAAGATAGTAGAATTTATATTTATTTGGATGTGTGTGTTTTAATTCTCATGCAGTTTAAATATGTGTTTTGAAAGGGTAAATTTAATAAAAAGTGTAAAAACAGTGTTATTAAAACCAGGTTTGAATGAATGATGAAAAGTAAATAGAATAAGGGAAGCAAACTAATGGTTTAATGGTAAAAATGTTGTAAGATATCCGCTTACGGCCATATCACGCTGAAAACACCGGTTCTCGTCCGATCACCGAAGTTAAGCAACGTAGAGCCTGGTCAGTACTTAGATGGGTGACCACTTGGGAATACCAGGTGCTGTAAGCATCTAATTTTTCTTCTCTTTTTTTTTTTTTTTTTTTTTTTTTTTAGCAAATGATGCGACAAACAGTAATAGGGTACTACTAGTGTTTGCGATTACTCAAGGCTTAAATAGTTGGCGGTAGATATAAATCATTACAACCTCGCGTCCTGGGAGTGGGTATTCGCTTTACGTTAAATTTTTATGCGGCACATTAAATTCCCAAATAAATTATGTTCTCTTTTTGTTTTTCAGTCTGTTTATTATTTAATCGCCTAAGATAGTAGAATTTATATTTATTTGGATGTGTGTGTGTTTTAATTCTCATGCAGTTTAAATATGTGTTTTGAAAGGGTAAATTTAATAAAAAGTGTAAAAACAGTGTTATTAAAACCAGGTTTGAATGAATGATGAAAAGTAAATAGAATAAGGGAAGCAAACTAATGGTTTAATGGTAAAAATGTTGTAAGATATCCGCTTACGGCCATATCACGCTGAAAACACCGGTTCTCGTCCGATCACCGAAGTTAAGCAACGTAGAGCCTGGTCAGTACTTAGATGGGTGACCACTTGGGAATACCAGGTGCTGTAAGCATCTAATTTTTCTTCTTTTTTTTCTTTTCTTTTTTTTATTTAGCAAATGATGCGACAAACAGTAATAGGGTACTACTAGTGTTTGCGATTACTCAAGGCTGAAATAGTTGGCGGTAGATATAAATCATTACAAACTCGCGTCCTGGGAGTGGGTATTCGCTTTACGTTACATTTTTATGCGGCACATTAAATTCCCAAATAAATTATGTTCTCTATTTGTTTTTCAGTCTGTTTATTATTTAATCGCCTAAGATAGTAGAATTTATATTTATTTGGATGTGTGTGTGTTTTAATTCTCATGCAGTTTAAATATGTGTTTTGAAAGGGTTAATTTTATAAAAAGTGTAAAAACAGTGTGATTAAAAAGCAGGTTTGAATGAATGATGAAAAGTAAATAGAATAAGGGAAGCAAACTAATGGTTTAATGGTAAAAATGTTGTAAGATATCAGCTTACGGCCATATCACGCTGAAAACACCGGTTCTCGTCCGATCACCGAAGTTAAGCAACGTAGAGCCTGGTCAGTACTTAGATGGGTGACCACTTGGGAATACCAGGTGCTGTAAGCATCTAATTTTTCTTCTTTTTTTTTTTTTTTTTAGCAAATGATGCGACAAACAGTAATAGGGTACTACTAGTGTTTGCGATTACTCAAGGCTGAAATAGTTGGCGGTAGATATAAATCATTACAACCTCGCGTCCTGGGAGTGGGTATTCGCTTTACGTTAAATTTTTATGCGGCACATTAAATTCCCAAATAAATTATGTTCTCTTTTTGTTTTTCAGTCTGTTTATTATTTAATCGCCTAAGATAGTAGAATTTATATTTATTTGGATGAGTGTGTGTTTTAATTCTCATGCAGTTTAAATATGTGTTTTGAAAGGGTAAATTTTATAAAAAGTGTAAAAACAGTGTGATTAAAAAGCAGGTTTGAATGAATGATGAAAAGTAAATAGAATAAGGGAAGCAAACTAATGGTTTAATGGTAAAAATGTTGTAAGATATCAGCTTACGGCCATATCACGCTGAAAACACCGGTTCTCGTCCGATCACCGAAGTTAAGCAACGTAGAGCCTGGTCAGTACTTAGATGGGTGACCACTTGGGAATACCAGGTGCTGTAAGCATCTAATTTTTCTTCTTTTTTTTTTTTTTTTTAGCAAATGATGCGACAAACAGTAATAGGGTACTACTAGTGTTTGCGATTACTCAAGGCTGAAATAGTTGGCGGTAGATATAAATCATTACAACCTCGCGTCCTGGGAGTGGGTATTCGCTTTACGTTAAATTTTTATGCGGCACATTAAATTCCCAAATAAATTATGTTCTCTTTTTGTTTTTCAGTCTGTTTATTATTTAATCGCCTAAGATAGTAGAATTTATATTTATTTGGATGTGTGTGTGTTTTAATTCTCATGCAGTTTAAATATGTGTTTTGAAAGGGTAAATTTTATAAAAAGTGTAAAAACAGTGTGATTAAAAAGCAGGTTTGAATGAATGATGAAAAGTAAATAGAATAAGGGAAGCAAACTAATGGTTTAATGGTAAAAATGTTGTAAGATATCCGCTTACGGCCATATCACGCTGAAAACACCGGTTCTCGTCCGATCACCGAAGTTAAGCAACGTAGAGCCTGGTCAGTACTTAGATGGGTGACCACTTGGGAATACCAGGTGCTGTAAGCATCTAATTTTTCTTCTTTTTTTTTTTTTTTTTTTTTTTTTTTTTTTTAGCAAATGATGCGACAAACAGTAATAGGGTACTACTAGTGTTTGCGATTACTCAAGGCTGAAATAGTTGGCGGTAGATATAAATCATTACAACCTCGCGTCCTGGGAGTGGGTATTCGCTTTACGTTAAATTTTTATGCGGCACATTAAATTCCCAAATAAATTATGTTCTCTTTTTGTTTTTCAGTCTGTTTATTATTTAATCGCCTAAGATAGTAGAATTTATATTTATTTGGATGTGTGTGTGTTTTAATTCTCATGCAGTTTAAATATGTGTTTTGAAAGGGTAAATTTAATAAAAAGTGTAAAACCAGTGTGATTAAAACCAGGTTTGAATGAATGATGAAAAGTAAATAGAATAAGGGAAGCAAACTAATGGTTTAATGGTAAAAATGTTGTAAGATATCCGCTTACGGCCATATCACGCTGAAAACACCGGTTCTCGTCCGATCACCGAAGTTAAGCAACGTAGAGCCTGGTCAGTACTTAGATGGGTGACCACTTGGGAATACCAGGTGCTGTAAGCATCTAATTTTTCTTCTTTTTTTTTTTTTTTTTTATTTTTTTTTTTTATTTTTTTTTATTTAGCAAATGATGCGACAAACAGTAATAGGGTACTACTAGTGTTTGCGATTACTCAAGGCTGAAATAGTTGGCGGTAGATATAAATCATTACAACCTCGCGTCCTGGGAGTGGGTATTCGCTTTACGTTAAATTTTTATGCGGCACATTAAATTCCCAAATAAATTATGTTCTCTTTTTGTTTTTTAGTCTGTTTATTATTTAATCGCCTAAGATAGTAGAATTTATATTTATTTGGATGTGTGTGTTTTAATTCTCATGCAGTTTAAATATGTGTTTTGAAAGGGTAAATTTAATAAAAAGTGTAAAAACAGTGTTATTAAAACCAGGTTTGAATGAATGATGAAAAGTAAATAGAATAAGGGAAGCAAACTAATGGTTTAATGGTAAAAATGTTGTAAGATATCCGCTTACGGCCATATCACGCTGAAAACACCGGTTCTCGTCCGATCACCGAAGTTAAGCAACGTAGAGCCTGGTCAGTACTTAGATGGGTGACCACTTGGGAATACCAGGTGCTGTAAGCATCTAATTTTTCTTCTTTTTTTTTTTTTTTTTTTTTTTTTTTTAGCAAATGATGCGACAAACAGTAATAGGGTACTACTAGTGTTTGCGATTACTCAAGGCTTAAATAGTTGGCGGTAGATATAAATCATTACAACCTCGCGTCCTGGGAGTGGGTATTCGCTTTACGTTAAATTTTTATGCGGCACATTAAATTCCCAAATAAATTATGTTCTCTTTTTGTTTTTCAGTCTGTTTATTATTTAATCGCCTAAGATAGTAGAATTTATATTTATTTGGATGTGTGTGTGTTTTAATTCTCATGCAGTTTAAATATGTGTTTTGAAAGGGTAAATTTAATAAAAAGTATAAAAACAGTGTTATTAAAACCAGGTTTGAATGAATGATGAAAAGTAAATAGAATAAGGGAAGCAAACTAATGGTTTAATGGTAAAAATGTTGTAAGATATCCGCTTACGGCCATATCACGCTGAAAACACCGGTTCTCGTCCGATCACCGAAGTTAAGCAACGTAGAGCCTGGTCAGTACTTAGACGGGTGACCACTTGGGAATACCAGGTGCTGTAAGCATCTAATTTTTCTTCTTTTTTTTTTTTTTTTTTTTTTTTATTTAGCAAATGATGCGACAAACAGTAATAGGGTACTACTAGTGTTTGCGATTACTCAAGGCTGAAATAGTTGGCGGTAGATATAAATCATTACAAACTCGCGTCCTGGGAGTGGGTATTCGCTTTACGTTACATTTTTATGCGGCACATTAAATTCCCAAATAAATTATGTTCTCTTTTTGTTTTTCAGTCTGTTTATTATTTAATCGCCTAAGATAGTAGAATTTATATTTATTTGGATGTGTGTGTGTTTTAATTCTCATGCAGTTTAAATATGTGTTTTGAAAGGGTTAATTTTATAAAAAGTGTAAAAACAGTGTGATTAAAAAGCAGGTTTGAATGAATGATGAAAAGTAAATAGAATAAGGGAAGCAAACTAATGGTTTAATGGTAAAAATGTTGTAAGATATCAGCTTACGGCCATATCACGCTGAAAACACCGGTTCTCGTCCGATCACCGAAGTTAAGCAACGTAGAGCCTGGTCAGTATATAGATGGGTGACCACTTGGGAATACCAGGTGCTGTAAGCATCTAATTTTTCTTCTTTTTTTTTTTTTTTTAGCAAATGATGCGACAAACAGTAATAGGGTACTACTAGTGTTTGCGATTACTCAAGGCTGAAATAGTTGGCGGTAGATATAAATCATTACAACCTCGCGTCCTGGGAGTGGGTATTCGCTTTACGTTAAATTTTTATGCGGCACATTAAATTCCCAAATAAATTATGTTCTCTTTTTGTTTTTCAGTCTGTTTATTATTTAATCGCCTAAGATAGTAGAATTTATATTTATTTGGATGAGTGTGTGTTTTAATTCTCATGCAGTTTAAATATGTGTTTTGAAAGGGTAAATTTAATAAAAAGTGTAAAAACAGTGTGATTAAAAAGCAGGTTTGAATGAATGATGAAAAGTAAATAGAATAAGGGAAGCAAACTAATGGTTTAATGGTAAAAATGTTGTAAGATATCAGCTTACGGCCATATCACGCTGAAAACACCGGTTCTCGTCCGATCACCGAAGTTAAGCAACGTAGAGCCTGGTCAGTACTTAGATGGGTGACCACTTGGGAATACCAGGTGCTGTAAGCATCTAATTTTTCTTCTTTTTTTTTTTTTTTTTAGCAAATGATGCGACAAACAGTAATAGGGTACTACTAGTGTTTGCGATTACTCAAGGCTGAAATAGTTGGCGGTAGATATAAATCATTACAACCTCGCGTCCTGGGAGTGGGTATTCGCTTTACGTTAAATTTTTATGCGGCACATTAAATTCCCAAATAAATTATGTTCTCTTTTTGTTTTTCAGTCTGTTTATTATTTAATCGCCTAAGATAGTAGAATTTATATTTATTTGGATGTGTGTGTGTTTTAATTCTCATGCAGTTTAAATATGTGTTTTGAAAGGGTAAATTTTATAAAAAGTGTAAAAACAGTGTGATTAAAAAGCAGGTTTGAATGAATGATGAAAAGTAAATAGAATAAGGGAAGCAAACTAATGGTTTAATGGTAAAAATGTTGTAAGATATCCGCTTACGGCCATATCACGCTGAAAACACCGGTTCTCGTCCGATCACCGAAGTTAAGCAACGTAGAGCCTGGTCAGTACTTAGATGGGTGACCACTTGGGAATACCAGGTGCTGTAAGCATCTAATTTTTCTTCTTTTTTTTTTTTTTTTTTTTTTTTTTTTTTTTTTTTTTTTTTTTTTTTTTTTTTTTTTTTAGCAAATGATGCGACAAACAGTAATAGGGTACTACTAGTGTTTGCGATTACTCAAGGCTGAAATAGTTGGCGGTAGATATAAATCATTACAACCTCGCGTCCTGGGAGTGGGTGTTCGCTTTACGTTAAATTTTTATGCGGCACATTAAATTCCCAAATAAATTATGTTCTCTTTTTGTTTTTCAGTCTGTTTATTATTTAATCGCCTAAGATAGTAGAATTTATATTTATTTCGATGTGTGTGTGTTTTAATTCTCATGCAGTTTAAATATGTGTTTTGAAAGGGTAAATTTAATAAAAAGTGTAAAACCAGTGTGATTAAAACCAGGTTTGAATGAATGATGAAAAGTAAATAGAATAAGGGAAGCAAACTAATGGTTTAATGGTAAAAATGTTGTAAGATATCCGCTTACGGCCATATCACGCTGAAATCACCGGTTCTCGTCCGATCACCGAAGTTAAGCAACGTAGAGCCTGGTCAGTACTTAGATGGGTGACCACTTGGGAATACCAGGTGCTGTAAGCATCTAATTTTTCTTCTTTTTTTTTTTTTTTTATTTTTTTTATTTAGCAAATGATGCGACAAACAGTAATAGGGTACTACTAGTGTTTGCGATTACTCAAGGCTTAAATAGTTGGCGGTAGATATAAATCATTACAACCTCGCGTCCTGGGAGTGGGTATTCGCTTTACGTTAAATTTTTATGCGGCACATTAAATTCCCAAATAAATTATGTTCTCTTTTTGTTTTTCAGTCTGTTTATTATTTAATCGCCTAAGATAGTAGAATTTATATTTATTTTGATGTGTGTGTGTTTTAATTCTCATGCAGTTTAAATATGTGTTTTGAAAGGGTAAATTTAATAAAAAGTGTAAAAACAGTGTGATTAAAACCAGGTTTGAATGAATGATGAAAAGTAAATAGAATAAGGGAAGCAAACTAATGGTTTAATGGTAAAAATGTTGTAAGATATCCGCTTACGGCCATATCACGCTGAAAACACCGGTTCTCGTCCGATCACCGAAGTTAAGCAACGTAGAGCCTGGTCAGTACTTAGATGGGTGACCACTTGGGAATACCAGGTGCTGTAAGCATCTAATTTTTCTTCTTTTTTTTTTTTTTTTTTTTTTTAGCAAATGATGCGACAAACAGTAATAGGCTACTACTAGTGTTTGCGATTACTCAAGGCTTAAATAGTTGGCGGTAGATATAAATCATTACAACCTCGCGTCCTGGGAGTGGGTATTCGCTTTACGTTAAATTTTTATCCGGCACATTAAATTCCCAAATAAATTATGTTCTCTTTTTGTTTTTCAGTCTGTTTATTATTTAATCGCCTAAGATAGTAGAATTTATATTTATTTGGATGTGTGTGTGTTTTAATTCTCATGCAGTTTAAATATGTGTTTTGAAAGGGTAAATTTAATAAAAAGTGTAAAAACAGTGTGATTAAAACCAGGTTTGAATGAATGATGAAAAGTAAATAGAATAAGGGAAGCAAACTAATGGTTTAATGGTAAAAATGTTGTAAGATATCCGCTTACGGCCATATCACGCTGAAAACACCGGTTCTCGTCCGATCACCGAAGTTAAGCAACGTAGAGCCAGTCAGTACTTAGATGGGTGACCACTTGGGAATACCAGGTGCTGTAAGCATCTAATTTTTCTTCTTCTTTTTTTTTTTTTTTTTTTTTTTTTTTTTTTTTAGCAAATGATGCGACAAACAGTAATAGGGTACTACTAGTGTTTGCGATTACTCAAGGCTGAAATAGTTGGCGGTAGATATAAATCATTACAACCTCGCGTCCTGGGAGTGGGTATTCGCTTTACGTTAAATTTTTATGCGGCACATTAAATTCCCAAATAAATTATGTTCTCTTTTTGTTTTTCAGTCTGTTTATTATTTAATCGCCTAAGATAGTAGAATTTATATTTATTTGGATGTGTGTGTGTTTTAATTCTCATGCAGTTTAAATATGTGTTTTGAAAGGGTAAATTTAATAAAAAGTGTAAAACCAGTGTGATTAAAACCAGGTTTGAATGAATGATGAAAAGTAAATAGAATAAGGGAAGCAAACTAATGGTTTAATGGTAAAAATGTTGTAAGATATCCGCTTACGGCCATATCACGCTGAAATCACCGGTTCTCGTCCGATCACCGAAGTTAAGCAACGTAGAGCCTGGTCAGTACTTAGATGGGTGACCACTTGGGAATACCAGGTGCTGTAAGCATCTAATTTTTCTTCTTTTTTTTTTTTTTTTATTTTTTTTATTTAGCAAATGATGCGACAAACAGTAATAGGGTACTACTAGTGTTTGCGATTACTCAAGGCTTAAATAGTTGGCGGTAGATATAAATCATTACAACCTCGCGTCCTGGGAGTGGGTATTCGCTTTACGTTAAATTTTTATGCGGCACATTAAATTCCCAAATAAATTATGTTCTCTTTTTGTTTTTCAGTCTGTTTATTATTTAATCGCCTAAGATAGTAGAATTTATATTTATTTTGATGTGTGTGTGTTTTAATTCTCATGCAGTTTAAATATGTGTTTTGAAAGGGTAAATTTAATAAAAAGTGTAAAAACAGTGTGATTAAAACCAGGTTTGAATGAATGATGAAAAGTAAATAGAATAAGGGAAGCAAACTAATGGTTTAATGGTAAAAATGTTGTAAGATATCCGCTTACGGCCATATCACGCTGAAAACACCGGTTCTCGTCCGATCACCGAAGTTAAGCAACGTAGAGCCTGGTCAGTACTTAGATGGGTGACCACTTGGGAATACCAGGTGCTGTAAGCATCTAATTTTTCTTCTTTTTTTTTTTTTTTTTTTTTTTAGCAAATGATGCGACAAACAGTAATAGGCTACTACTAGTGTTTGCGATTACTCAAGGCTTAAATAGTTGGCGGTAGATATAAATCATTACAACCTCGCGTCCTGGGAGTGGGTATTCGCTTTACGTTAAATTTTTATCCGGCACATTAAATTCCCAAATAAATTATGTTCTCTTTTTGTTTTTCAGTCTGTTTATTATTTAATCGCCTAAGATAGTAGAATTTATATTTATTTGGATGTGTGTGTGTTTTAATTCTCATGCAGTTTAAATATGTGTTTTGAAAGGGTAAATTTAATAAAAAGTGTAAAAACAGTGTGATTAAAACCAGGTTTGAATGAATGATGAAAAGTAAATAGAATAAGGGAAGCAAACTAATGGTTTAATGGTAAAAATGTTGTAAGATATCCGCTTACGGCCATATCACGCTGAAAACACCGGTTCTCGTCCGATCACCGAAGTTAAGCAACGTAGAGCCAGTCAGTACTTAGATGGGTGACCACTTGGGAATACCAGGTGCTGTAAGCATCTAATTTTTCTTCTTCTTTTTTTTTTTTTTTTTTTTTTTTTTTTTTTTTAGCAAATGATGCGACAAACAGTAATAGGGTACTACTAGTGTTTGCGATTACTCAAGGCTGAAATAGTTGGCGGTAGATATAAATCATTACAACCTCGCGTCCTGGGAGTGGGTATTCGCTTTACGTTAAATTTTTATGCGGCACATTAAATTCCCAAATAAATTATGTTCTCTTTTTGTTTTTCAGTCTGTTTATTATTTAATCGCCTAAGATAGTAGAATTTATATTTATTTGGATGTGTGTGTGTTTTAATTCTCATGCAGTTTAAATATGTGTTTTGAAAGGGTAAATTTAATAAAAAGTGTAAAACCAGTGTGATTAAAACCAGGTTTGAATGAATGATGAAAAGTAAATAGAATAAAGGAAGCAAACTAATGGTTTAATGGTAAAAATGTTGTAAGATATCCGCTTACGGCCATATCACGCTGAAAACACCGGTTCTCGTCCGATCACCGAAGTTAAGCAACGTAGAGCCTGGTCAGTACTTAGATGGGTGACAACTTGGGAATACCAGGTGCTGTAAGCATCTAATTTTTCTTCTTTTTTTTTTTTTTTTTTTTTTTTTTTTAGCAAATGATGCGACAAACAGTAATAGGGTACTACTAGTGTTTGCGATTACTCAAGGCTTAAATAGTTGGCGGTAGATATAAATCATTACAACCTCGCGTCCTGGGAGTGGGTATTCGCTTTACGTTAAATTTTTATGCGGCACATTAAATTCCCAAATAAATTATGTTCTCTTTTTGTTTTTCAGTCTGTTTATTATTTAATCGCCTAAGATAGTAGAATTTATATTTATTTGGATGTGTGTGTGTTTTAATTCTCATGCAGTTTAAATATGTGTTTTGAAAGGGTAAATTTAATAAAAAGTGTAAAAACAGTGTGATTAAAACCAGGTTTGAATGAATGATGAAAAGTAAATAGAATAAGGGAAGCAAACTAATGGTTTAATGGTAAAAATGTTTTAAGATATCCGCTTACGGCCATATCACGCTGAAAACACCGGTTCTCGTCCGATCACCGAAGTTAAGCAACGTAGAGCCTGGTCAGTACTTAGATGGGTGACCACTTGGGAATACCAGGTGCTGTAAGCATCTAATTTTTCTTCTTTTTTTTTTTTTTTTTTTTTTTTTTTTTTTTTTTTTTAGCAAATGATGCGACAAACAGTAATAGGGTACTACTAGTGTTTGCGATTACTCAAGGCTGAAATAGTTGGCGGTAGATATAAATCATTACAACCTCGCGTCCTGGGAGTGGGTATTCGCTTTACGTTAAATTTTTATGCGGCACATTAAATTCCCAAATAAATTATGTTCTCTTTTTGTTTTTCAGTCTGTTTATTATTTAATCGCCTAAGATAGTAGAATTTATATTTATTTGGATGTGTGTGTGTTTTAATTCTCATGCAGTTTAAATATGTGTTTTGAAAGGGTAAATTTAATAAAAAGTGTAAAAACAGTGTGATTAAAACCAGGTTTGAATGAATGATGAAAAGTAAATAGAATAAGGGAAGCAAACTAATGGTTTAATGGTAAAAATGTTGTAAGATATCCGCTTACGGCCATATCACGCTGAAAACACCGGTTCTCGTCCGATCACCGAAGTTAAGCAACGTAGAGCCAGTCAGTACTTAGATGGGTGACCACTTGGGAATACCAGGTGCTGTAAGCATCTAATTTTTCTTCTTTTTTTTTTTTTTTTTTTTTTTAGCAAATGATGCGACAAACAGTAATAGGGTACTACTAGTGTTTGCGATTACTCAAGGCTTAAATAGTTGGCGGTAGATATAAATCATTACAACCTCGCGTCCTGGGAGTGGGTATTCGCTTTACGTTAAATTTTTATGCGGCACATTAAATTCCCAAATAAATGATGTTCTCTTTTTGTTTTTCAGTCTGTTTATTATTTAATCGCCTAAGATAGTAGAATTTATATTTATTTGGATGTGTGTGTGTTTTAATTCTCATGCAGTTTAAATATGTGTTTTGAAAGGGTAAATTTAATAAAAAGTGTAAAAACAGTGTGATTAAAACCAGGTTTGAATGAATGATGAAAAGTAAATAGAATAAGGGAAGCAAACTAATGGTTTAATGGTAAAAATGTTGTAAGATATCCGCTTACGGCCATATCACGCTGAAAACACCGGTTCTCGTCCGATCACCGAAGTTAAGCAACGTCGAGCCTGGTCAGTACTTAGATGGGTGACCACTTGGGAATACCAGGTGCTGTAAGCATCTAATTTTTCTTCTTTTTTTTTTTTATTTATTTTTATTTTTTTTTATTTAGCAAATGATGCGACAAACAGTAATAGGGTACTACTAGTGTTTGCGATTACTCAAGGCTGAAATAGTTGGCGGTAGATATAAATCATTACAACCTCGCGTCCTGGGAGTGGGTATTCGCTTTACGTTAAATTTTTATGCGGCACATTAAATTCCCAAATAAATGATGTTCTCTTTTTGTTTTTCAGTCTGTTTATTATTTAATCGCCTAAGATAGTAGAATTTATATTTATTTGGATGTGTGTGTGTTTTAATTCTCATGCAGTTTAAATATGTGTTTTGAAAGGGTAAATTTAATAAAAAGTGTAAAAACAGTGTGATTAAAACCAGGTTTGAATGAATGATGAAAAGTAAATAGAATAAGGGAAGCAAACTAATGGTTTAATGGTAAAAATGTTGTAAGATATCCGCTTACGGCCATATCACGCTGAAAACACCGGTTCTCGTCCGATCACCGAAGTTAAGCAACGTCGAGCCTGGTCAGTACTTAGATGGGTGACCACTTGGGAATACCAGGTGCTGTAAGCATCTAATTTTTCTTCTTTTTTTTTTTATTTATTTTTATTTTTTTTTATTTAGCAAATGATGCGACAAACAGTAATAGGGTACTACTAGTGTTTGCGATTACTCAAGGCTGAAATAGTTGGCGGTAGATATAAATCATTACAACCTCGCGTCCTGGGAGTGGGTATTCGCTTTACGTTAAATTTTTATGCGGCACATTAAATTCCCAAATAAATTATGTTCTCTTTTTGTTTTTCAGTCTTTTTATTATTTAATCGCCTAAGATAGTAGAATTTATATTTATTTGGATGTGTGTGTGTTTTAATTCTCATGCAGTTTAAATATGTGTTTTGAAAGGGTAAATTTTATACAAAGTGTAAAACCAGTGTGATTAAAAAGCAGGTTTGAATGAATGATGAAAAGTAAATAGAATAAGGGAAGCAAACTAATGGTTTAATGGTAAAAATGTTGTAAGATATCCGCTTACGGCCATATCACGCTGAAAACACCGGTTCTCGTCCGATCACCGAAGTTAAGCAACGTAGAGCCAGTCAGTACTTAGATGGGTGACCACTTGGGAATACCAGGTGCTGTAAGCATCTAATTTTTCTTCTTTTTTTTTTTTTTTTTTTTTTTTAGCAAATGATGCGACAAACAGTAATAGGGTACTACTAGTGTTTGCGATTACTCAAGGCTTAAATAGTTGGCGGTAGATATAAATCATTACAACCTCGCGTCCTGGGAGTGGGTATTCGCTTTACGTTAAATTTTTATGCGGCACATTAAATTCCCAAATAAATTATGTTCTCTTTTTGTTTTTCAGTCTGTTTATTATTTAATCGCCTAAGATAGTAGAATTTATATTTATTTGGATGTGTGTGTGTTTTAATTCTCATGCAGCTTAAATATGTGTTTTGAAAGGGTAAATTTAATAAAAAGTGTAAAAACAGTGTGATTAAAAAGCAGGTTTGAATGAATGATGAAAAGTAAATAGAATAAGGGAAGCAAACTAATGGTTTAATGGTAAAAATGTTGTAAGATATCCGCTTACGGCCATATCACGTGGAAAACACCGGTTCTCGTCCGATCACCGAAGTGAAGCAACGTAGAGCCTGGTCAGTACTTAGATGGGTGACCACTTCGGAATACCAGGTGCTGTAAGCATCTAATTTTTCTTCTTTTTTTTTTTTTTTTTTTTTTTTTTTTTTTTTTAGCAAATGATGCGACAAACAGTAATAGGGTACTACTAGTGTTTGCGATTACTCAAGGCTGAAATAGTTGGCGGTAGATATAAATCATTACAACCTCGCGTCCTGGGAGTGGGTATTCGCTTTACGTTAAATTTTTATGCGGCACATTAAATTCCCAAATAAATTATGTTCTCTTTTTGTTTTTCAGTCTGTTTATTATTTAATCGCCTAAGATAGTAGAATTTATATTTATTTGGATGTGTGTGTGTTTTAATTCTCATGCAGTTTAAATATGTGTTTTGAAAGGGTAAATTTTATAAAAAGTGTAAAAACAGTGTGATTAAAACCAGGTTTGAATGAATGATGAAAAGTAAATAGAATAAGGGAAGCAAACTAATGGTTTAATGGTAAAAATGTTGTAAGATATACGCTTACGGCCATATCACGCTGAAAACACCGGTTCTCGTCCGATCACCGAAGTTAAGCAACGTAGAGCCTGGTCAGTACTTAGATGGGTGACCACTTGGGAATACCAGGTGCTGTAAGCATCTAATTTTTCTTCTTTTTTTTTTTTTTTTTAGCAAATGATGCGACAAACAGTAATAGGGTACTACTAGTGTTTGCGATTACTCAAGGCTTAAATAGTTGGCGGTAGATATAAATCATTACAACCTCGCGTCCTGGGAGTGGGTATTCGCTTTACGTTAAATTTTTATGCGGCACATTAAATTCCCAAATAAATGATGTTCTCTTTTTGTTTTTCAGTCTGTTTATTATTTATATCGCCTAAGATAGTAGAATTTATATTTATTTTGGATGTGTGTGTGTTTTAATTCTCATGCAGTTTAAATATGTGTTTTGAAAGGGTAAATTTAATAAAAAGTGTAAAAACAGTGTGATTAAAACCAGGTTTGAATGAATGATGAAAAGTAAATAGAATAAGGGAAGCAAACTAATGGTTTAATGGTAAAAATGTTGTAAGATATCAGCTTACGGCCATATCACGCTGAAAACACCGGTTCACGTCCGATCACCGAAGTTAAGCAACGTAGAGCCAGTCAGTACTTAGATGGGTGACCACTTGGGAATACCAGGTGCTGTAAGCATCTAATTTTTCTTCTTTTTTTTTTTTTTTTTTTTTTTTTTTTTTTTTTTTTTTTAGCAAATGATGCGACAAACAGTAATAGGGTACTACTAGTGTTTGCGATTACTCAAGGCTTAAATAGTTGGCGGTAGATATAAATCATTACAACCTCGCGTCCTGGGAGTGGGTATTCGCTTTACGTTAAATTTTTATGCGGCACATTAAATTCCCAAATAAATTATGTTCTCTTTTTGTTTTTCAGTCTGTTTATTATTTAATCGCCTAAGATAGTAGAATTTATATTTATTTGGATGTGTGTGTGTTTTAATTCTCATGCAGTTTAAATATGTGTTTTGAAAGGGTAAATTTAATAAAAAGTGTAAAAACAGTGTGATTAAAACCAGGTTTGAATGAATGATGAAAAGTAAATAGAATAAGGGAAGCAAACTAATGGTTTAATGGTAAAAATGTTGTAAGATATCCGGTCACGGCCATATCACGCTGAAAACACCGGTTCTCGTCCGATCACCGAAGTTAAGCAACGTAGAGCCTGGTCAGTACTTAGATGGGTGACCACTTGGGAATACCAGGTGCTGTAAGCATCTAATTTTTCTTCTTTTTTTTTTTTTTTTTTTTTTTTAGCAAATGATGCGACAAACAGTAATAGGGTACTACTAGTGTTTGCGATTACTCAAGGCTGAAATAGTTGGCGGTAGATATAAATCATTACAACCTCGCGTCCTGGGAGTGGGTATTCGCTTTACGTTAAATTTTTATGCGGCACATTAAATTCCCAAATAAATGATGTTCTCTTTTTGTTTTTCAGTCTGTTTATTATTTAATCGCCTAAGATAGTATAATTTATATTTATTTGGATGTGTGTGTGTTTTAATTCTCATGCAGTTTAAATATGTGTTTTGAAAGGGTAAATTTAATAAAAAGTGTAAAAACAGTGTGATTAAAACCAGGTTTGAATGAATGATGAAAAGTAAATAGAATAAGGGAAGCAAACTAATGGTTTAATGGTAAAAATGTTGTAAGATATCCGCTTACGGCCATATCACGCTGAAAACACCGGTTCTCGTCCGATCACCGAAGTTAAGCAACGTCGAGCCTGGTCAGTACTTAGATGGGTGACCACTTGGGAATACCAGGTGCTGTAAGCATCTAATTTTTCTTCTTTTTTTTTTTTATTTATTTTTATTTTTTTTTATTTAGCAAATGATGCGACAAACAGTAATAGGGTACTACTAGTGTTTGCGATTACTCAAGGCTGAAATAGTTGGCGGTAGATATAAATCATTACAACCTCGCGTCCTGGGAGTGGGTATTCGCTTTACGTTAAATTTTTATGCGGCACATTAAATTCCCAAATAAATTATGTTCTCTTTTTGTTTTTCAGTCTGTTTATTATTTAATCGCCTAAGATAGTAGAATTTATATTTATTTGGATGTGTGTGTGTTTTAATTCTCATGCAGTTTAAATATGTGTTTTGAAAGGGTAAATTTTATAAAAAGTGTAAAAACAGTGTGATTAAAACCAGGTTTGAATGAATGATGAAAAGTAAATAGAATAAGGGAAGCAAACTAATGGTTTAATGGTAAAAATGTTGTAAGATATACGCTTACGGCCATATCACGCTGAAAACACCGGTTCTCGTCCGATCACCGAAGTTAAGCAACGTAGAGCCTGGTCAGTACTTAGATGGGTGACCACTTGGGAATACCAGGTGCTGTAAGCATCTAATTTTTCTTCTTTTTTTTTTTTTTTTTTTTTTTTTTTTAGCAAATGATGCGACAAACAGTAATAGGGTACTACTAGTGTTTGCGATTACTCAAGGCTTAAATAGTTGGCGGTAGATATAAATCATTACAACCTCGCGTCCTGGGAGTGGGTATTCGCTTTACGTTAAATTTTTATGCGGCACATTAAATTCCCAAATAAATGATGTTCTCTTTTTGTTTTTCAGTCTGTTTATTATTTATATCGCCTAAGATAGTAGAATTTATATTTATTTTGGATGTGTGTGTGTTTTAATTCTCATGCAGTTTAAATATGTGTTTTGAAAGGGTAAATTTAATAAAAAGTGTAAAAACAGTGTGATTAAAACCAGGTTTGAATGAATGATGAAAAGTAAATAGAATAAGGGAAGCAAACTAATGGTTTAATGGTAAAAATGTTGTAAGATATCAGCTTACGGCCATATCACGCTGAAAACACCGGTTCACGTCCGATCACCGAAGTTAAGCAACGTAGAGCCAGTCAGTACTTAGATGGGTGACCACTTGGGAATACCAGGTGCTGTAAGCATCTAATTTTTCTTCTTTTTTTTTTTTTTTTTTTTTTTTTTTTTTTTTTTTTTTTAGCAAATGATGCGACAAA
>CAUVYP010000426.1:802500-805000 GCA_963556195.1 Sepiola atlantica | reverse complement strand
TAAATAGAATAAGGGAAGCAAACTAATGGTTAAATGGTAAAAATGTTGTAAGATATCCGCTTACGGCCATATCACGCTGAAAACACCGGTTCTCGTCCGATCACCGAAGTTAAGCAACTTAGAGCCTGGTCAGTACTTAGATGGGTGACCACTTGGGAATACCAGGTGCTGTAAGCATCTAATTTTTCTCCTTTTTTTTTTTTTTTTTTTTTTTTTTTTTTAGCAAATGATGCGACAAACAGTAATAGGGTACTACTAGTGTTTGCGATTACTCAAGGCTGAAATAGTTGGCGGTAGATATAAATCATTACAACCTCGCGTCCTGGGAGTGGGTATTCGCTTTACGTTAAATTTTTATGCGGCACATTAAATTCCCAAATAAATTATGTTCTCTTTTTGTTTTTCAGTCTGTTTATTATTTAATCGCCTAAGATAGTAGAATTTATATTTATTTGGATGTGTGTGTGTTTTAATTCTCATGCAGTTTAAATATGTGTTTTGAAAGGGTAAATTTAATAAAAAGTGTAAAAACAGTGTGATTAAAACCAGGTTTGAATGAATGATGAAAAGTAAATAGAATAAGGGAAGCAAACTAATGGTTAAATGGTAAAAATGTTGTAAGATATCCGCTTACGACCATATCACGCTGAAAACACCGGTTCTCGTCCGATCACCGAAGTTAAGCAACGTAGAGCCAGTCAGTACTTAGATGGGTGACCACTTGGGAATACCAGGTGCTGTAAGCATCTAATTTTTCTTCTTTTTTTTTTTTTTTTTTTTTTTTAGCAAATGATGCGACAAACAGTAATAGGGTACTACTAGTGTTTGCGATTACTCAAGGCTGAAATAGTTGACGGTAGATATAAATCATTACAACCTCGCGTCCTGGGAGTGGGTATTCGCTTTACGTTAAATTTTTATGCGGCACATTAAATTCCCAAATAAATTATGTTCTCTTTTTGTTTTTCAGTCTGTTTATTATTTAATCGCCTAAGATAGTAGAATTTATATTTATTTGGATGTGTGTGTGTGTTTTAATTCTCATGCAGTTTAAATATGTGTTTTGAAAGGGTAAATTTAATAAAAAGTGTAAAAACAGTGTGATTAAAACCAGGTTTGAATGAATGATGAAAAGTAAATAGAATAAGGGAAGCAAACTAATGGTTTAATGGTAAAAATGTTGTAAGATATCCGCTTACGGCCATATCACGCTGAAAACACCGGTTCTCGTCCGATCACCGAAGTTAAGCAACGTAGAGCCAGTCAGTACTTAGATGGGTGACCACTTGGGAATACCAGGTGCTGTAAGCATCTAATTTTTCTTCTTTTTTTTTTTTTTTTTTTTTTTTTTAGCAAATGATGCGACAAACAGTAATAGGGTACTACTAGTGTTTGCGATTACTCAAGGCTGAAATAGTTGGCGGTAGATATAAATCATTACAACCTCGCGTCCTGGGAGTGGGTATTCGCTTTACGTTAAATTTTTATGCGGCACATTAAATTCCCAAATAAATGATGTTCTCTTTTTGTTTTTCAGTCTGTTTATTATTTAATCGCCTAAGATAGTAGAATTTATATTTATTTGGATGTGTGTGTGTTTTAATTCTCATGCAGTTTAAATATGTGTTTTGAAAGGGTAAATTTAATAAAAAGTGTATAAACAGTGTGATTAAAACCAGGTTTGAATGAATGATGAAAAGTAAATAGAATAAGGGAAGCAAACTAATGGTTTAATGGTAAAAATGTTGTAAGATATCCGCTTACGGCCATATCACGCTGAAAACACCGGTTCTCGTCCGATCACCGAAGTTAAGCAACGTCGAGCCTGGTCAGTACTTAGATGGGTGACCACTTGGGAATACCAGGTGCTGTAAGCATCTAATTTTTCTTCTTTTTTTTTTTATTTATTTTTCTTTTTTTTTATTTAGCAAATGATGCGACAAACAGTAATAGGGTACTACTAGTGTTTGCGATTACTCAAGGCTGAAATAGTTGGCGGTAGATATAAATCATTACAACCTCGCGTCCTGGGAGTGGGTATTCGCTTTACGTTAAATTTTTATGCGGCACATTAAATTCCCAAATAAATTATGTTCTCTTTTTGTTTTTCAGTCTGTTTATTATTTAATCGCCTAAGATAGTAGAATTTATATTTATTTGGATGTGTGTGTGTTTTAATTCTCATGCAGTTTAAATATGTGTTTTGAAAGGGTAAATTTTATAAAAAGTGTAAAAACAGTGTGATTAAAAAGCAGGTTTGAATGAATGATGAAAAGTAAATAGAATAAGGGAAGCAAACTAATGGTTTAATGGTAAAAATGTTGTAAGATATCCGCTTACGGCCATATCACGCTGAAAACACCGGTTCTCGTCCGATCACCGAAGTTAAGCAACGTAGAGCCTGGTCAGTACTTAGATGGGTGACCACTTGGGAATACCAGGTGCTGTAAGCATCTAATTTTTCTCCTTTTTTTTTTTTTTTTTTTTTTTTTTTTTAGCA
>CAUVYP010000426.1:775000-787500 GCA_963556195.1 Sepiola atlantica | reverse complement strand
TGGATGTGTGTGTGTTTTAATTCTCATGCAGTTTAAATATGTGTTTTGAAAGGGTAAATTTAATAAAAAGTGTAAAAACAGTGTGATTAAAACCAGGTTTGAATGAATGATGAAAAGTAAATAGAATAAGGGAAGCAAACTAATGGTTTAATGGTAAAAATGTTGTAAGATATCCGCTTACGGCCATATCACGCTGAAAACACCGGTTCTCGTCCGATCACCGAAGTTAAGCAACGTAGAGCCTGGTCAGTACTTAGATGGGTGACCACTTGGGAATACCAGGTGCTGTAAGCATCTAATTTTTCTTCTTTTTTTTTTTTTTTTTTTTTTTTTTTTTTTTTTTTTTTTTAGCAAATGATGCGACAAACAGTAATAGGGTACTACTAGTGTTTGCGATTACTCAAGGCTGAAATAGTTGGCGGTAGATATAAATCATTACAACCTCGCGTCCTGGGAGTGGGTATTCGCTTTACGTTAAATTTTTATGCGGCACATTAAATTCCCAAATAAATTATGTTCTCTTTTTGTTTTTCAGTCTGTTTATTATTTAATCGCCTAAGATAGTAGAATTTATATTTATTTGGATGTGTGTGTGTTTTAATTCTCATGCAGTTTAAATATGTGTTTTGAAAGGGTAAATTTTATAAAAAGTGTAAAAACAGTGTGATTAAAAAGCAGGTTTGAATGTATGATGAAAAGTAAATAGAATAAGGGAAGCAAACTAATGGTTTAATGGTAAAAATGTTGTAAGATATTCGCTTACGGCCATATCACGCTGAAAACACCGGTTCTCGTCCGATCACCGAAGTTAAGCAACGTAGAGCCTGGTCAGTACTTAGATCGGTGACCACTTGGGAATACCAGGTGCTGTAAGCATCTAATTTTTCTTCTTTTTTTTTTTTTTTTTTTTTTTTTTTAGCAAATGATGCGACAAACAGTAATAGGGTACTACTAGTGTTTGCGATTACTCAAGGCTGAAATAGTTGGCGGTAGATATAAATCATTACAACCTCGCGTCCTGGGAGTGGGTATTCGCTTTACGTTAAATTTTTATGCGGCACATTAAATTCCCAAATAAATTATGTTCTCTTTTTGTTTTTCAGTCTGTTTATTATTTAATCGCCTAAGATAGTAGAATTTATATTTATTTGGATGTGTGTGTGTTTTAATTCTCATGCAGTTTAAATATGTGTTTTGAAAGGGTAAATTTAATAAAAAGTGTAAAAACAGTGTGATTAAAACCAGGTTTGAATGAATGATGAAAAGTAAATAGAATAAGGGAAGCAAACTAATGGTTTAATGGTAAAAATGTTGTAAGATATCCGCTTACGGCCATATCACGCTGAAAACACCGGTTCTCGTCCGATCACCGAAGTTAAGCAACGTAGAGCCTGGTCAGTACTTAGATGGGTGACCACTTGGGAATACCAGGTGCTGTAAGCATCTAATTTTTCTTCTTTTTTTTTTTTTTTTTTTTTTTTTTTTTTTAGCAAATGATGCGACAAACAGTAATAGGGTACTACTAGTGTTTGCGATTACTCAAGGCTGAAATAGTTGGCGGTAGATATAAATCATTACAACCTCGCGTCCTGGGAGTGGGTATTCGCGTTGCGTTAAATTTTTATGCGGCACATTAAATTCCCAAATAAATTATGTTCTCTTTTTGTTTTTCAGTCTGTTTATTATTTAATCGCCTAAGATAGTAGAATTTATATTTATTTGGATGTGTGTGTGTTTTAATTCTCATGCAGTTTAAATATGTGTTTTGAAAGGGTAAATTTAATAAAAAGTGTAAAAACAGTGTGATTAAAACCAGGTTTGAATGAATGATGAAAAGTAAATAGAATAAGGGAAGCAAACTAATGGTTTAATGGTAAAAATGTTGTAAGATATCCGCTTACGGCCATATCACGCTGAAAACACCGGTTCTCGTCCGATCACCGAAGTTAAGCAACGTAGAGCCTGGTCAGTACTTAGATGGGTGACCACTTGGGAATACTAGGTGCTGTAAGCATCTAATTTTTCTTCTTTTTTTTATTTATTTTTTTTTTTTTAGCAAATGATGCGACAAACAGTAATAGGGTACTACTAGTGTTTGCGATTACTCAAGGCTGAAATAGTTGGCGGTAGATATAAATCATTACAACCTCGCGTCCAGGGAGTGGGTATTCGCTTTACGTTAAATTTTTATGCGGCACATTAAATTCCCAAATAAATTATGTTCTCTTTTTGTTTTTCAGTCTGTTTATTATTTAATCGCCTAAGATAGTAGAATTTATATTTATTTGGATGTGTGTGTGTTTTAATTCTCATGCAGTTTAAATATGTGTTTTGAAAGGGTAAATTTAATAAAAAGTGTAAAAACAGTGTGATTAAAACCAGGTTTGAATGAATGATGAAAAGTAAATAGAATAAGGGAAGCAAACTAATGGTTTAATGGTAAAAATGTTGTAAGATATCCGCTTACGGCCATATCACGCTGAAAACACCGGTTCTCGTCCGATCACCGAAGTTAAGCAACGTAGAGCCTGGTCAGTACTTAGATGGGTGACCACTTGGGAATACTAGGTGCTGTAAGCATCTAATTTTTCTTCTTTTTTTTATTTATTTTTTTTTTTTAGCAAATGATGCGACAAACAGTAATAGGGTACTACTAGTGTTTGCGATTACTCAAGGCTGAAATAGTTGGCGGTAGATATAAATCATTACAACCTCGCGTCCAGGGAGTGGGTATTCGCTTTACGTTAAATTTTTATGCGGCACATTAAATTCCCAAATAAATTATGTTCTCTTTTTGTTTTTCAGTCTGTTTATTATTTAATCGCCTAAGATAGTAGAATTTATATTTATTTGGATGTGTGTGTGTTTTAATTCTCATGCAGTTTAAATATGTGTTTTGAAAGGGTAAATTTAATAAAAAGTGTAAAAACAGTGTGATTAAAACCAGGTTTGAATGAATGATGAAAAGTAAATAGAATAAGGGAAGCAAACTAATGGTTTAATGGTAAAAATGTTGTAAGATATCCGCTTACGGCCATATCACGCTGAAAACACCGGTTCTCGTCCGATCACCGAAGTTAAGCAACGTAGAGCCTGGTCAGTACTTAGATGGGTGACCACTTGGGAATACCAGGTGCTGTAAGCATCTAATTTTTCTTCTTTTTTTTTTTTTTTTTTTTTTTTTTTTTTTTTTAGCAAATGATGCGACAAACAGTAATAGGGTACTACTAGTGTTTGCGATTACTCAAGGCTGAAATAGTTGGCGGTAGATATAAATCATTACAACCTCGCGTCCTGGGAGTGGGTATTCGCTTTACGTTAAATTTTTATGCGGCACATTAAATTCCCAAATAAATTATGTTCTCTTTTTGTTTTTCAGTCTGTTTATTATTTAATCGCCTAAGATAGTAGAATTTATATTTATTTGGATGTGTGTGTGTTTTAATTCTCATGCAGTTTAAATATGTGTTTTGAAAGGGTAAATTTTATAAAAAGTGTAAAAACAGTGTGATTAAAAAGCAGGTTTGAATGTATGATGAAAAGTAAATAGAATAAGGGAAGCAAACTAATGGTTTAATGGTAAAAATGTTGTAAGATATTCGCTTACGGCCATATCACGCTGAAAACACCGGTTCTCGTCCGATCACCGAAGTTAAGCAACGTAGAGCCTGGTCAGTACTTAGATCGGTGACCACTTGGGAATACCAGGTGCTGTAAGCATCTAATTTTTCTTCTTTTTTTTTTTTTTTTTTTTTTTTTTTAGCAAATGATGCGACAAACAGTAATAGGGTACTACTAGTGTTTGCGATTACTCAAGGCTGAAATAGTTGGCGGTAGATATAAATCATTACAACCTCGCGTCCTGGGAGTGGGTATTCGCTTTACGTTAAATTTTTATGCGGCACATTAAATTCCCAAATAAATTATGTTCTCTTTTTGTTTTTCAGTCTGTTTATTATTTAATCGCCTAAGATAGTAGAATTTATATTTATTTGGATGTGTGTGTGTTTTAATTCTCATGCAGTTTAAATATGTGTTTTGAAAGGGTAAATTTAATAAAAAGTGTAAAAACAGTGTGATTAAAACCAGGTTTGAATGAATGATGAAAAGTAAATAGAATAAGGGAAGCAAACTAATGGTTTAATGGTAAAAATGTTGTAAGATATCCGCTTACGGCCATATCACGCTGAAAACACCGGTTCTCGTCCGATCACCGAAGTTAAGCAACGTAGAGCCTGGTCAGTACTTAGATGGGTGACCACTTGGGAATACCAGGTGCTGTAAGCATCTAATTTTTCTTCTTTTTTTTTTTTTTTTTTTTTTTTTTTTTTAGCAAATGATGCGACAAACAGTAATAGGGTACTACTAGTGTTTGCGATTACTCAAGGCTGAAATAGTTGGCGGTAGATATAAATCATTACAACCTCGCGTCCTGGGAGTGGGTATTCGCGTTGCGTTAAATTTTTATGCGGCACATTAAATTCCCAAATAAATTATGTTCTCTTTTTGTTTTTCAGTTTGTTTATTATTTAATCGCCTAAGATAGTAGAATTTATATTTATTTGGATGTGTGTGTGTTTTAATTCTCATGCAGTTTAAATATGTGTTTTGAAAGGGTAAATTTAATAAAAAGTGTAAAAACAGTGTGATTAAAACCAGGTTTGAATGAATGATGAAAAGTAAATAGAATAAGGGAAGCAAACTAATGGTTTAATGGTAAAAATGTTGTAAGATATCCGCTTACGGCCATATCACGCTGAAAACACCGGTTCTCGTCCGATCACCGAAGTTAAGCAACGTAGAGCCTGGTCAGTACTTAGATGGGTGACCACTTGGGAATACTAGGTGCTGTAAGCATCTAATTTTTCTTCTTTTTTTTATTTATTTTTTTTTTTTTAGCAAATGATGCGACAAACAGTAATAGGGTACTACTAGTGTTTGCGATTACTCAAGGCTGAAATAGTTGGCGGTAGATATAAATCATTACAACCTCGCGTCCAGGGAGTGGGTATTCGCTTTACGTTAAATTTTTATGCGGCACATTAAATTCCCAAATAAATTATGTTCTCTTTTTGTTTTTCAGTCTGTTTATTATTTAATCGCCTAAGATAGTAGAATTTATATTTATTTGGATGTGTGTGTGTTTTAATTCTCATGCAGTTTAAATATGTGTTTTGAAAGGGTAAATTTAATAAAAAGTGTAAAAACAGTGTGATTAAAACCAGGTTTGAATGAATGATGAAAAGTAAATAGAATAAGGGAAGCAAACTAATGGTTTAATGGTAAAAATGTTGTAAGATATCCGCTTACGGCCATATCACGCTGAAAACACCGGTTCTCGTCCGATCACCGAAGTTAAGCAACGTAGAGCCTGGTCAGTACTTAGATGGGTGACCACTTGGGAATACCAGGTGCTGTAAGCATCTAATTTTTCTTCTTTTTTTTTTTTTTTTTTTTTTTTTAGCAAATGATGCGACAAACAGTAATAGGGTACTACTAGTGTTTGCGATTACTCAAGGCTGAAATAGTTGGCGGTAGATATAAATCATTACAACCTCGCGTCCAGGGAGTGGGTATTCGCTTTACGTTAAATTTTTATGCGGCACATTAAATTCCCAAATAAATTATGTTCTCTTTTTGTTTTTCAGTCTGTTTATTATTTAATCGCCTAAGATAGTAGAATTTATATTTATTTGGATGTGTGTGTGTTTTAATTCTCATGCAGTTTAAATATGTGTTTTGAAAGGGTAAATTTAATAAAAAGTGTAAAAAACAGTGTGATTAAAAAGCAGGTTTGAATGAATGATGAAAAGTAAATAGAATAAGGGAAGCAAACTAATGGTTTAATGGTAAAAATGTTGTAAGATATCCGCTTACGGCCATATCACGCTGAAAACACCGGTTCTCGTCCGATCACCGAAGTTAAGCAACGTAGAGCCTGGTCAGTACTTAGATGGGTGACCACTTGGGAATACCAGGTGCTGTAAGCATCTAATTTTTCTTCTTTTTTTTTTTTTTTTTTTTTTTTTAGCAAATGATGCGACAAACAGTAATAGGGTACTACTAGTGTTTGCGATTACTCAAGGCTGAAATAGTTGGCGGTAGATATAAATCATTACAACCTCGCGTCCTGGGAGTGGGTATTCGCTTTACGTTAAATTTTTATGCGGCACATTAAATTCCCAAATAAATTATGTTCTCTTTTTGTTTTTCAGTCTGTTTATTATTTAATCGCCTAAGATAGTAGAATTTATATTTATTTGGATGTGTGTGTGTTTTAATTCTCATGCAGTTTAAATATGTGTTTTGAAAGGGTAAATTTTATAAAAAGTGTAAAAACAGTGTGATTAAAAAGCAGGTTTGAATGTATGATGAAAAGTAAATAGAATAAGGGAAGCAAACTAATGGTTTAATGGTAAAAATGTTGTAAGATATTCGCTTACGGCCATATCACGCTGAAAACACCGGTTCTCGTCCGATCACCGAAGTTAAGCAACGTAGAGCCTGGTCAGTACTTAGATGGGTGACCACTTGGGAATACCAGGTGCTGTAAGCATCTAATTTTTCTTCTTTTTTTTTTTTTTTTTTTTTTTTTTTTAGCAAATGATGCGACAAACAGTAATAGGGTACTACTAGTGTTTGCGATTACTCAAGGCTGAAATAGTTGGCGGTAGATATAAATCATTACAACCTCGCGTCCAGGGAGTGGGTATTCGCTTTACGTTAAATTTTTATGCGGCACATTAAATTCCCAAATAAATTATGTTCTCTTTTTGTTTTTCAGTCTGTTTATTATTTAATCGCCTAAGATAGTAGAATTTATATTTATTTGGATGTGTGTGTGTTTTAATTCTCATGCAGTTTAAATATGTGTTTTGAAAGGGTAAATTTAATAAAAAGTGTAAAAACAGTGTGATTAAAACCAGGTTTGAATGAATGATGAAAAGTAAATAGAATAAGGGAAGCAAACTAATGGTTTAATGGTAAAAATGTTGTAAGATATCCGCTTACGGCCATATCACGCTGAAAACACCGGTTCTCGTCCGATCACCGAAGTTAAGCAACGTAGAGCCTGGTCAGTACTTAGATGGGTGACCACTTGGGAATACCAGGTGCTGTAAGCATCTAATTTTTCTTTTTTTTTTTTTTTTTTTTTTTTTTTTTTTAGCAAATGATGCGACAAACAGTAATAGGGTACTACTAGTGTTTGCGATTACTCAAGGCTGAAATAGTTGGCGGTAGATATAAATCATTACAACCTCGCGTCCTGGGAGTGGGTAGTCGCTTTACGTTAAATTTTTATGCGGCACATTAAATTCCCAAATAAATTATGTTCTCTTTTTGTTTTTCAGTCTGTTTATTATTTAATCGCCTAAGATAGTAGAATTTATATTTATTTGGATGTGTGTGTGTTTTAATTCTCATGCAGTTTAAATATGTGTTTTGAAAGGGTAAATTTTATAAAAAGTGTAAAAACAGTGTGATTAAAAAGCAGGTTTGAATGTATGATGAAAAGTAAATAGAATAAGGGAAGCAAACTAATGGTTTAATGGTAAAAATGTTGTAAGATATTCGCTTACGGCCATATCACGCTGAAAACACCGGTTCTCGTCCGATCACCGAAGTTAAGCAACGTAGAGCCTGGTCAGTACTTAGATGGGTGACCACTTGGGAATACCAGGTGCTGTAAGCATCTAATTTTTCTTCTTTTTTTTTTTTTTTTTTTTTTTTTTTTTAGCAAATGATGCGACAAACAGTAATAGGGTACTACTAGTGTTTGCGATTACTCAAGGCTGAAATAGTTGGCGGTAGATATAAATCATTACAACCTCGCGTCCAGGGAGTGGGTATTCGCTTTACGTTAAATTTTTATGCGGCACATTAAATTCCCAAATAAATTATGTTCTCTTTTTGTTTTTCAGTCTGTTTATTATTTAATCGCCTAAGATAGTAGAATTTATATTTATTTGGATGTGTGTGTGTTTTAATTCTCATGCAGTTTAAATATGTGTTTTGAAAGGGTAAATTTAATAAAAAGTGTAAAAACAGTGTGATTAAAACCAGGTTTGAATGAATGATGAAAAGTAAATAGAATAAGGGAAGCAAACTAATGGTTTAATGGTAAAAATGTTGTAAGATATCCGCTTACGGCCATATCACGCTGAAAACACCGGTTCTCGTCCGATCACCGAAGTTAAGCAACGTAGAGCCTGGTCAGTACTTAGATGGGTGACCACTTGGGAATACCAGGTGCTGTAAGCATCTAATTTTTCTTCTTCTTTTTTTTTTTTTTTTTTTTAGCAAATGATGCGACAAACAGTAATAGGGTACTACTAGTGTTTGCGATTACTCAAGGCTGAAATAGTTGGCGGTAGATATAAATCATTACAACCTCGCGTCCTGGGAGTGGGTATTCGCTTTACGTTAAATTTTTATGCGGCACATTAAATTCCCAAATAAATTATGTTCTCTTTTTGTTTTTCAGTCTGTTTATTATTTAATCGCCTAAGATAGTAGAATTTATATTTATTTGGATGTGTGTGTGTTTTAATTCTCATGCAGTTTAAATATGTGTTTTGAAAGGGTAAATTTAATAAAAAGTGTAAAAACAGTGTGATTAAAACCAGGTTTGAATGAATGATGAAAAGTAAATAGAATAAGGGAAGCAAACTAATGGTTTAATGGTAAAAATGTTGTAAGATATCCGCTTACGGCCATATCACGCTGAAAACACCGGTTCTCGTCCGATCACCGAAGTTAAGCAACGTAGAGCCTGGTCAGTACTTAGATGGGTGACCACTTGGGAATACCAGGTGCTGTAAGCATCTAATTTTTCTTTTTTTTTTTTTTTTTTTTTTTTTTTTTTTAGCAAATGATGCGACAAACAGTAATAGGGTACTACTAGTGTTTGCGATTACTCAAGGCTGAAATAGTTGGCGGTAGATATAAATCATTACAACCTCGCGTCCTGGGAGTGGGTAGTCGCTTTACGTTAAATTTTTATGCGGCACATTAAATTCCCAAATAAATTATGTTCTCTTTTTGTTTTTCAGTCTGTTTATTATTTAATCGCCTAAGATAGTAGAATTTATATTTATTTGGATGTGTGTGTGTTTTAATTCTCATGCAGTTTAAATATGTGTTTTGAAAGGGTAAATTTAATAAAAAGTGTAAAAACAGTGTGATTAAAACCAGGTTTGAATGAATGATGAAAAGTAAATAGAATAAGGGAAGCAAACTAATGGTTTAATGGTAAAAATGTTGTAAGATGTCCGCTTACGGCCATATCACGCTGAAAACACCGGTTCTCGTCCGATCACCGAAGTTAAGCAACGTAGAGCCTGGTCAGTACTTAGATGGGTGACCACTTGGGAATACCAGGTGCTGTAAGCATCTAATTTTTCTTCTTTTTTTTTTTTTTTTTTTTTTTTTTTTTAGCAAATGATGCGACAAACAGTAATAGGGTACTACTAGTGTTTGCGATTACTCAAGGCTGAAATAGTTGGCGGTAGATATAAATCATTACAACCTCGCGTCCTGGGAGTGGGTATTCGCTTTACGTTAAATTTTTATGCGGCACATTAAATTCCCAAATAAATTATGTTCTCTTTTTGTTTTTCAGTCTGTTTATTATTTAATCGCCTAAGATAGTAGAATTTATATTTATTTGGATGTGTGTGTGTTTTAATTCTCATGCAGTTTAAATATGTGTTTTGAAAGGGTAAATTTAATAAAAAGTGTAAAAACAGTGTGATTAAAACCAGGTTTGAATGAATGATGAAAAGTAAATAGAATAAGGGAAGCAAACTAATGGTTTAATGGTAAAAATGTTGTAAGATATCCGCTTACGGCCATATCACGCTGAAAACACCGGTTCTCGTCCGATCACCGAAGTTAAGCAACGTAGAGCCTGGTCAGTACTTAGATGGGTGACCACTTGGGAATACCAGGTGCTGTAAGCATCTAATTTTTCTTCTTTTTTTTTTTTTTTTTTTTTTTTTTAGCAAATGATGCGACAAACAGTAATAGGGTACTACTAGTGTTTGCGATTACTCAAGGCTGAAATAGTTGGCGGTAGATATAAATCATTACAACCTCGCGTCCTGGGAGTGGGTATTCGCTTTACGTTAAATTTTTATGCGGCACATTAAATTCCCAAATAAATTATGTTCTCTTTTTGTTTTTCAGTCTGTTTATTATTTAATCGCCTAAGATAGTAGAATTTATATTTATTTGGATGTGTGTGTGTTTTAATTCTCATGCAGTTTAAATATGTGTTTTGAAAGGGTAAATTTAATAAAAAGTGTAAAAACAGTGTGATTAAAACCAGGTTTGAATGAATGATGAAAAGTAAATAGAATAAGGGAAGCAAACTAATGGTTTAATGGTAAAAATGTTGTAAGATATCCGCTTACGGCCATATCACGCTGAAAACACCGGTTCTCGTCCGATCACCGAAGTTAAGCAACGTAGAGCCTGGTCAGTACTTAGATGGGTGACCACTTGGGAATACCAGGTGCTGTAAGCATCTAATTTTTCTTCTTCTTTTTTTTTTTTTTTTTTTTAGCAAATGATGCGACAAACAGTAATAGGGTACTACTAGTGTTTGCGATTACTCAAGGCTGAAATAGTTGGCGGTAGATATAAATCATTACAACCTCGCGTCCTGGGAGTGGGTATTCGCTTTACGTTAAATTTTTATGCGGCACATTAAATTCCCAAATAAATTATGTTCTCTTTTTGTTTTTCAGTCTGTTTATTATTTAATCGCCTAAGATAGTAGAATTTATATTTATTTGGATGTGTGTGTGTTTTAATTCTCATGCAGTTTAAATATGTGTTTTGAAAGGGTAAATTTAATAAAAAGTGTAAAAACAGTGTGATTAAAACCAGGTTTGAATGAATGATGAAAAGTAAATAGAATAAGGGAAGCAAACTAATGGTTTAATGGTAAAAATGTTGTAAGATATCCGCTTACGGCCATATCACGCTGAAAACACCGGTTCTCGTCCGATCACCGAAGTTAAGCAACGTAGAGCCTGGTCAGTACTTAGATGGGTGACCACTTGGGAATACCAGGTGCTGTAAGCATCTAATTTTTCTTTTTTTTTTTTTTTTTTTTTTTTTTTTTTTAGCAAATGATGCGACAAACAGTAATAGGGTACTACTAGTGTTTGCGATTACTCAAGGCTGAAATAGTTGGCGGTAGATATAAATCATTACAACCTCGCGTCCTGGGAGTGGGTAGTCGCTTTACGTTAAATTTTTATGCGGCACATTAAATTCCCAAATAAATTATGTTCTCTTTTTGTTTTTCAGTCTGTTTATTATTTAATCGCCTAAGATAGTAGAATTTATATTTATTTGGATGTGTGTGTGTTTTAATTCTCATGCAGTTTAAATATGTGTTTTGAAAGGGTAAATTTAATAAAAAGTGTAAAAACAGTGTGATTAAAACCAGGTTTGAATGAATGATGAAAAGTAAATAGAATAAGGGAAGCAAACTAATGGTTTAATGGTAAAAATGTTGTAAGATGTCCGCTTACGGCCATATCACGCTGAAAACACCGGTTCTCGTCCGATCACCGAAGTTAAGCAACGTAGAGCCTGGTCAGTACTTAGATGGGTGACCACTTGGGAATACCAGGTGCTGTAAGCATCTAATTTTTCTTCTTTTTTTTTTTTTTTTTTTTTTTTTTTTTAGCAAATGATGCGACAAACAGTAATAGGGTACTACTAGTGTTTGCGATTACTCAAGGCTGAAATAGTTGGCGGTAGATATAAATCATTACAACCTCGCGTCCTGGGAGTGGGTATTCGCTTTACGTTAAATTTTTATGCGGCACATTAAATTCCCAAATAAATTATGTTCTCTTTTTGTTTTTCAGTCTGTTTATTATTTAATCGCCTAAGATAGTAGAATTTATATTTATTTGGATGTGTGTGTGTTTTAATTCTCATGCAGTTTAAATATGTGTTTTGAAAGGGTAAATTTAATAAAAAGTGTAAAAACAGTGTGATTAAAACCAGGTTTGAATGAATGATGAAAAGTAAATAGAATAAGGGAAGCAAACTAATGGTTTAATGGTAAAAATGTTGTAAGATATCCGCTTACGGCCATATCACGCTGAAAACACCGGTTCTCGTCCGATCACCGAAGTTAAGCAACGTAGAGCCTGGTCAGTACTTAGATGGGTGACCACTTGGGAATACCAGGTGCTGTAAGCATCTAATTTTTCTTCTTTTTTTTTTTTTTTTTTTTTTTTTTTAGCAAATGATGCGACAAACAGTAATAGGGTACTACTAGTGTTTGCGATTACTCAAGGCTGAAATAGTTGGCGGTAGATATAAATCATTACAACCTCGCGTCCTGGGAGTGGGTATTCGCTTTACGTTAAATTTTTATGCGGCACATTAAATTCCCAAATAAATTATGTTCTCTTTTTGTTTTTCAGTCTGTTTATTATTTAATCGCCTAAGATAGTAGAATTTATATTTAT
>CAUVYP010000426.1:730000-770000 GCA_963556195.1 Sepiola atlantica | reverse complement strand
GGCACATTAAATTCCCAAATAAATTATGTTCTCTTTTTGTTTTTCAGTCTGTTTATTATTTAATCGCCTAAGATAGTAGAATTTATATTTATTTGGATGTGTGTGTGTTTTAATTCTCATGCAGTTTAAATATGTGTTTTGAAAGGGTAAATTTAATAAAAAGTGTAAAAACAGTGTGATTAAAACCAGGTTTGAATGAATGATGAAAAGTAAATAGAATAAGGGAAGCAAACTAATGGTTTAATGGTAAAAATGTTGTAAGATATCCGCTTACGGCCATATCACGCTGAAAACACCGGTTCTCGTCCGATCACCGAAGTTAAGCAACGTAGAGCCTGGTCAGTACTTAGATGGGTGACCACTTGGGAATACCAGGTGCTGTAAGCATCTAATTTTTCTTCTTTTTTTTTTTTTTTTTTTTTTTTTAGCAAATGATGCGACAAACAGTAATAGGGTACTACTAGTGTTTGCGATTACTCAAGGCTGAAATAGTTGGCGGTAGATATAAATCATTACAACCTCGCGTCCTGGGAGTGGGTATTCGCTTTACGTTAAATTTTTATGCGGCACATTAAATTCCCAAATAAATTATGTTCTCTTTTTGTTTTTCAGTCTGTTTATTATTTAATCGCCTAAGATAGTAGAATTTATATTTATTTGGATGTGTGTGTGTTTTAATTCTCATGCAGTTTAAATATGTGTTTTGAAAGGGTAAATTTAATAAAAAGTGTAAAAACAGTGTGATTAAAACCAGGTTTGAATGAATGATGAAAAGTAAATAGAATAAGGGAAGCAAACTAATGGTTTAATGGTAAAAATGTTGTAAGATATCCGCTTACGGCCATATCACGCTGAAAACACCGGTTCTCGTCCGATCACCGAAGTTAAGCAACGTAGAGCCTGGTCAGTACTTAGATGGGTGACAACTTGTGAATACCAGGTGCTGTAAGCATCTAATTTTTCTTCTTTTTTTTTTTTTTTTTTTATTTAGCAAATGATGCGACAAACAGTAATAGGGTACTACTAGTGTTTGCGATTACTCAAGGCTGAAATAGTTGGCGGTAGATATAAATCATTACAACCTCGCGTCCTGGGAGTGGGTATTCGCTTTACGTTAAATTTTTATGCGGCACATTAAATTCCCAAATAAATTATGTTCTCTTTTTGTTTTTCAGTCTGTTTATTATTTAATCGCCTAAGATAGTAGAATTTATATTTATTTGGATGTGTGTGTGTTTTAATTCTCATGCAGTTTAAATATGTGTTTTGAAAGGGTAAATTTAATAAAAAGTGTAAAAACAGTGTGATTAAAACCAGGTTTGAATGAATGATGAAAAGTAAATAGAATAAGGGAAGCAAACTAATGGTTTAATGGTAAAAATGTTGTAAGATATCCGCTTACGGCCATATCACGCTGAAAACACCGGTTCTCGTCCGATCACCGAAGTTAAGCAACGTAGAGCCTGGTCAGTACTTAGATGGGTGACCACTTGGGAATACCAGGTGCTGTAAGCATCTAATTTTTCTTCTTTTTTTTTTTTTTTTTTTTTTTTTTTTTTTTTTTTTTTTTTAGCAAATGATGCGACAAACAGTAATAGGGTACTACTAGTGTTTGCGATTACTCAAGGCTGAAATAGTTGGCGGTAGATATAAATCATTACAACCTCGCGTCCTGAGAGTGGGTATTCGCTTTACGTTAAATTTTTATGCGGCACATTAAATTCCCAAATAAATTATGTTCTCTTTTTGTTTTTCAGTCTGTTTATTATTTAATCGCCTAAGATAGTAGAATTTATATTTATTTGGATGTGTGTGTGTTTTAATTCTCATGCAGTTTAAATATGTGTTTTGAAAGGGTAAATTTAATAAAAAGTGTAAAAACAGTGTGATTAAAACCAGGTTTGAATGAATGATGAAAAGTAAATAGAATAAGGGAAGCAAACTAATGGTTTAATGGTAAAAATGTTGTAAGATATCCGCTTACGGCCATATCACGCTGAAAACACCGGTTCTCGTCCGATCACCGAAGTTAAGCAACGTAGAGCCTGGTCAGTACTTAGATGGGTGACCACTTGGGAATACCAGGTGCTGTAAGCATCTAATTTTTCTTCTTTTTTTTTTTTTTTTTTTAAATTTTTTTTTATTTAGCAAATGATGCGACAAACAGTAATAGGGTACTACTAGTGTTTGCGATTACTCAAGGCTGAAATAGTTGGCGGTAGATATAAATCATTACAACCTCGCGTCCTGGGAGTGGGTATTCGCTTTACGTTAAATTTTTATGCGGCACATTAAATTCCCAAATAAATTATGTTCTCTTTTTGTTTTTCAGTCTGTTTATTATTTAATCGCCTAAGATAGTAGAATTTATATTTATTTGGATGTGTGTGTGTTTTAATTCTCATGCAGTTTAAATATGTGTTTTGAAAGGGTAAATTTAATAAAAAGTGTAAAAACAGTGTGATTAAAACCAGGTTTGAATGAATGATGAAAAGTAAATAGAATAAGGGAAGCAAACTAATGGTTTAATGGTAAAAATGTTGTAAGATATCCGCTTACGGCCATATCACGCTGAAAACACCGGTTCTCGTCCGATCACCGAAGTTAAGCAACGTAGAGCC
Organism: Sepiola atlantica; assembly: GCA_963556195.1. Lineage (NCBI taxonomy): Eukaryota > Metazoa > Mollusca > Cephalopoda > Sepiida > Sepiolidae > Sepiola > Sepiola atlantica. The sequence goes on along the minus strand of CAUVYP010000426.1, from coordinate 767,379 downwards.
TGGTCAGTACTTAGATGGGTGACCACTTGGGAATACCAGGTGCTGTAAGCATCTAATTTTTCTTCTTTTTTTTTTTTTTTTTTTTTTTTTTTTTTTTTTTTTTTTAGCAAATGATGCGACAAACAGTAATAGGGTACTACTAGTGTTTGCGATTACTCAAGGCTTAAATAGTTGGCGGTAGATATAAATCATTACAACCTCGCGTCCTGGGAGTGGGTATTCGCTTTACGTTAAATTTTTATGCGGCACATTAAATTCCCAAATAAATTATGTTCTCTTTTTGTTTTTCAGTCTGTTTATTATTTAATCGCCTAAGATAGTAGAATTTATATTTATTTGGATGTGTGTGTGTTTTAATTCTCATGCAGTTTAAATATGTGTTTTGAAAGGGTAAATTTAATAAAAAGTGTAAAAACAGTGTGATTAAAACCAGGTTTGAATGAATGATGAAAAGTAAATAGAATAAGGGAAGCAAACTAATGGTTTAATGGTAAAAATGTTGTAAGATATCCGCTTACGGCCATATCACGCTGAAAACACCGGTTCTCGTCCGATCACCGAAGTTAAGCAACGTAGAGCCTGGTCAGTACTTAGATGGGTGACCACTTGGGAATACCAGGTGCTGTAAGCATCTAATTTTTCTTCTTTTTTTTTTTTTTTTTTAAATTTTTTTTTATTTAGCAAATGATGCGACAAACAGTAATAGGGTACTACTAGTGTTTGCGATTACTCAAGGCTGAAATAGTTGGCGGTAGATATAAATCATTACAACCTCGCGTCCTGGGAGTGGGTATTCGCTTTACGTTAAATTTTTATGCGGCACATTAAATTCCCAAATAAATTATGTTCTCTTTTTGTTTTTCAGTCTGTTTATTATTTAATCGCCTAAGATAGTAGAATTTATATTTATTTGGATGTGTGTGTGTTTTAATTCTCATGCAGTTTAAATATGTGTTTTGAAAGGGTAAATTTTATAAAAAGTGTAAAAACAGTGTGATTAAAACCAGGTTTGAATGAATGATGAAAAGTAAATAGAATAAGGGAAGCAAACTAATGGTTTAATGGTAAAAATGGTGTAAGATATCCGCTTACGGCCATATCACGCTGAAAACACCGGTTCTCGTCCGATCACCGAAGTTAAGCAACGTAGAGCCTGGTCAGTACTTAGATGGGTGACCACTTGGGAATACCAGGTGCTGTAAGCATCTAATTTTTCTTCTTTTTTTTTTTTTTTTTTTTTTTTTAATTTTTTTTTAGCAAATGATGCGACAAACAGTAATAGGGTACTACTAGTGTTTGCGATTACTCAAGGCCGAAATAGTTGGCGGTAGATATAAATCATTACAACCTCGCGTCCTGGGAGTGGGTATTCGCTTTACGTTAAATTTTTATGCGGCACATTAAATTCCCAAATAAATTATGTTCTCTTTTTGTTTTTCAGTCTGTTTATTATTTAATCGCCTACGATAGTAGAATTTATATTTATTTGGATGTGTGTGTGTTTTAATTCTCATGCAGTTTAAATATGTGTTTTGAAAGGGTAAATTTAATAAAAAGTGTAAAAACAGTGTGATTAAAACCAGGTTTGAATGAATGATGAAAAGTAAATAGAATAAGGGAAGCAAACTAATGGTTTAATGGTAAAAATGTTGTAAGGTATCCGCTTACGGCCATATCACGCTGAAAACACCGGTTCTCGTCCGATCACCGAAGTTAAGCAACGTAGATCCTGGTCAGTACTTAGATGGGTGACCACTTGGGAATACCAGGTGCTGTAAGCATCTAATTTTTCTTCTTTTTTTTTTTTTTTTTTTTTTTTTTTTAGCAAATGATGCGACAAACAGTAATAGGGTACTACTAGTGTTTGCGATTACTCAAGGCTGAAATAGTTGGCGGTAGATATAAATCATTACAACCTCGCGTCCTGGGAGTGGGTATTCGCTTTACGTTAAATTTTTATGCGGCACATTAAATTCCCAAATAAATTATGTTCTCTTTTTGTTTTTCAGTCTGTTTATTATTTAATCGCCTAAGATAGTAGAATTTATATTTATTTGGATGTGTGTGTGTTTTAATTCTCATGCAGTTTAAATATGTGTTTTGAAAGGGTAAATTTAATAAAAAGTGTAAAAACAGTGTGATTAAAACCAGGTTTGAATGAATGATGAAAAGTAAATAGAATAAGGGAAGCAAACTAATGGTTTAATGGTAAAAATGTTGTAAGATATCCGCTTACGGCCATATCACGCTGAAAACACCGGTTCTCGTCCGATCACCGAAGTTAAGCAACGTAGAGCCTGGTCAGTACTTAGATGGGTGACCACTTGGGAATACCAGGTGCTGTAAGCATCTAATTTTTCTTCTTTTTTTTTTTTTTTTTTTAAATTTTTTTTTATTTAGCAAATGATGCGACAAACAGTAATAGGGTACTACTAGTGTTTGCGATTACTCAAGGCTGAAATAGTTGGCGGTAGATATAAATCATTACAACCTCGCGTCCTGGGAGTGGGTATTCGCTTTACGTTAAATTTTTATGCGGCACATTAAATTCCCAAATAAATTATGTTCTCTTTTTGTTTTTCAGTCTGTTTATTATTTAATCGCCTCAGATAGTAGAATTTATATTTATTTGGATGTGTGTGTGTTTTAATTCTCATGCAGTTTAAATATGTGTTTTGAAAGGGTAAATTTTATAAAAAGTGTAAAAACAGTGTGATTAAAACCAGGTTTGAATGAATGATGAAAAGTAAATAGAATAAGGGAAGCAAACTAATGGTTTAATGGTAAAAATGTTGTAAGATATCCGCTTACGGCCATATCACGCTGAAAACACCGGTTCTCGTCCGATCACCGAAGTTAAGCAACGTAGAGCCTGGTCAGTACTTAGATGGGTGACCACTTGGGAATACCAGGTGCTGTAAGCATCTAATTTTTCTTCTTTTTTTTTTTTTTTTTTTTTTTTTAAATTTTTTTTTAGCAAATGATGCGACAAACAGTAATAGGGTACTACTAGTGTTTGCGATTACTCAAGGCCGAAATAGTTGGAGGTAGATATAAATCATTACAACCTCGCGTCCTGGGAGTGGGTATTCGCTTTACGTTAAATTTTTATGCGGCACATTAAATTTCCAAATAAATTATGTTCTCTTTTTGTTTTTCAGTCTGTTTATTATTTAATCGCCTAAGATAGTAGAATTTATATTTATTTGGATGTGTGTGTGTTTTAATTCTCATGCAGTTTAAATATGTGTTTTGAAAGGGTAAATTTAATAAAAAGTGTAAAAACAGTGTGATTAAAACCAGGTTTGAATGAATGATGAAAAGTAAATAGAATAAGGGAAGCAAACTAATGGTTTAATGGTAAAAATGTTGTAAGGTATCCGCTTACGGCCATATCACGCTGAAAACACCGGTTCTCGTCCGATCACCGAAGTTAAGCAACGTAGATCCTGGTCAGTACTTAGATGGGTGACCACTTGGGAATACCAGGTGCTGTAAGCATCTAATTTTTCTTCCTTTTTTTTTTTTTTTTTTTTTTTTTTTAGCAAATGATGCGACAAACAGTAATAGGGTACTACTAGTGTTTGCGATTACTCAAGGCTGAAATAGTTGGCGGTAGATATAAATCATTACAACCTCGCGTCCTGGGAGTGGGTATTCGCTTTACGTTAAATTTTTATGCGGCACATTAAATTCCCAAATAAATTATGTTCTCTTTTTGTTTTTCAGTCTGTTTATTATTTAATCGCCTAAGATAGTAGAATTTATATTTATTTGGATGTGTGTGTGTTTTAATTCTCATGCAGTTTAAATATGTGTTTTGAAAGGGTAAATTTAATAAAAAGTTTAAAAACAGTGTGATTAAAACCAGGTTTGAATGAATGATGAAAAGTAAATAGAATAAGGGAAGCAAACTAATGGTTTAATGGTAAAAATGTTGTAAGATATCCGCTTACGGCCATATCACGCTGAAAACACCGGTTCTCGTCCGAACACCGAAGTTAAGCAACGTAGAGCCTGGTCAGTACTTAGATGGGTGACCACTTGGGAATACCAGGTGCTGTAAGCATCTAATTTTTCTTCTTTTTTTTTTTTTTTTTTTAAATTTTTTTTTATTTAGCAAATGATGCGACAAACAGTAATAGGGTACTACTAGTGTTTGCGATTACTCAAGGCTGAAATAGTTGGCGGTAGATATAAATCATTACAACCTCGCGTCCTGGGAGTGGGTATTCGCTTTACGTTAAATTTTTATGCGGCACATTAAATTCCCAAATAAATTATGTTCTCTTTTTGTTTTTCAGTCTGTTTATTATTTAATCGCCTAAGATAGTAGAATTTATATTTATTTGGATGTGTGTGTGTTTTAATTCTCATGCAGTTTAAATATGTGTTTTGAAAGGGTAAATTTTATAAAAAGTGTAAAAACAGTGTGATTAAAACCAGGTTTGAATGAATGATGAAAAGTAAATAGAATAAGGGAAGCAAACTAATGGTTTAATGGTAAAAATGTTGTAAGATATCCGCTTACGGCCATATCACGCTGAAAACACCGGTTCTCGTCCGATCACCGAAGTTAAGCAACGTAGATCCTGGTCAGTACTTAGATGGGTGACCACTTGGGAATACCAGGTGCTGTAAGCATCTAATTTTTCTTCTTTTTTTTTTTTTTTTTTTTTTTTTAGCAAATGATGCGACAAACAGTAATAGGGTACTACTAGTGTTTGCGATTACTCAAGGCTTAAATAGTTGGCGGTAGATATAAATCATTACAACCTCGCGTCCTGGGAGTGGGTATTCGCTTTACGTTAAATTTTTATGCGGCACATTAAATTCCCAAATAAATTATGTTCTCTTTTTGTTTTTCAGTCTGTTTATTATTTAATCGCCTAAGATAGTAGAATTTATATTTATTTGGATGTGTGTGTGTTTTAATTCTCATGCAGTTTAAATATGTGTTTTGAAAGGGTAAATTTAATAAAAAGTGTAAAAACAGTGTGATTAAAACCAGGTTTGAATGAATGATGAAAAGTAAATAGAATAAGGGAAGCAAACTAATGGTTTAATGGTAAAAATGTTGTAAGATATCCGCTTACGGCCATATCACGCTGAAAACACCGGTTCTCGTCCGATCACCGAAGTTAAGCAACGTAGAGCCTGGTCAGTACTTAGATGGGTGACCACTTGGGAATACCAGGTGCTGTAAGCATCTAATTTTTCTTCTTTTTTTTTTTTTTTTTTTAAATTTTTTTTTATTTAGCAAATGATGCGACAAACAGTAATAGGGTACTACTAGTGTTTGCGATTACTCAAGGCTGAAATAGTTGGCGGTAGATATAAATCATTACAACCTCGCGTCCTGGGAGTGGGTATTCGCTTTACGTTAAATTTTTATGCGGCACATTAAATTCCCAAATAAATTATGTTCTCTTTTTGTTTTTCAGTCTGTTTATTATTTAATCGCCTCAGATAGTAGAATTTATATTTATTTGGATGTGTGTGTGTTTTAATTCTCATGCAGTTTAAATATGTGTTTTGAAAGGGTAAATTTTATAAAAAGTGTAAAAACAGTGTGATTAAAACCAGGTTTGAATGAATGATGAAAAGTAAATAGAATAAGGGAAGCAAACTAATGGTTTAATGGTAAAAATGTTGTAAGATATCCGCTTACGGCCATATCACGCTGAAAACACCGGTTCTCGTCCGATCACCGAAGTTAAGCAACGTAGATCCTGGTCAGTACTTAGATGGGTGACCACTTGGGAATACCAGGTGCTGTAAGCATCTAATTTTTCTTCTTTTTTTTTTTTTTTTTTTTTTTTAGCAAATGATGCGACAAACAGTAATAGGGTACTACTAGTGTTTGCGATTACTCAAGGCTTAAATAGTTGGCGGTAGATATAAATCATTACAACCTCGCGTCCTGGGAGTGGGTATTCGCTTTACGTTAAATTTTTATGCGGCACATTAAATTCCCAAATAAATTATGTTCTCTTTTTGTTTTTCAGTCTGTTTATTATTTAATCGCCTAAGATAGTAGAATTTATATTTATTTGGATGTGTGTGTGTTTTAATTCTCATGCAGTTTAAATATGTGTTTTGAAAGGGTAAATTTAATAAAAAGTGTAAAAACAGTGTGATTAAAACCAGGTTTGAATGAATGATGAAAAGTAAATAGAATAAGGGAAGCAAACTAATGGTTTAATGGTAAAAATGTTGTAAGATATCCGCTTACGGCCATATCACGCTGAAAACACCGGTTCTCGTCCGATCACCGAAGTTAAGCAACGTAGAGCCTGGTCAGTACTTAGATGGGTGACCACTTGGGAATACCAGGTGCTGTAAGCATCTAATTTTTCTTCTTTTTTTTTTTTTTTTTTAAATTTTTTTTTATTTAGCAAATGATGCGACAAACAGTAATAGGGTACTACTAGTGTTTGCGATTACTCAAGGCTGAAATAGTTGGCGGTAGATATAAATCATTACAACCTCGCGTCCTGGGAGTGGGTATTCGCTTTACGTTAAATTTTTATGCGGCACATTAAATTCCCAAATAAATTATGTTCTCTTTTTGTTTTTCAGTCTGTTTATTATTTAATCGCCTAAGATAGTAGAATTTATATTTATTTGGATGTGTGTGTGTTTTAATTCTCATGCAGTTTAAATATGTGTTTTGAAAGGGTAAATTTTATAAAAAGTGTAAAAACAGTGTGATTAAAACCAGGTTTGAATGAATGATGAAAAGTAAATAGAATAAGGGAAGCAAACTAATGGTTTAATGGTAAAAATGGTGTAAGATATCCGCTTACGGCCATATCACGCTGAAAACACCGGTTCTCGTCCGATCACCGAAGTTAAGCAACGTAGAGCCTGGTCAGTACTTAGATGGGTGACCACTTGGGAATACCAGGTGCTGTAAGCATCTAATTTTTCTTCTTTTTTTTTTTTTTTTTTTTTTTTTAATTTTTTTTTAGCAAATGATGCGACAAACAGTAATAGGGTACTACTAGTGTTTGCGATTACTCAAGGCCGAAATAGTTGGCGGTAGATATAAATCATTACAACCTCGCGTCCTGGGAGTGGGTATTCGCTTTACGTTAAATTTTTATGCGGCACATTAAATTCCCAAATAAATTATGTTCTCTTTTTGTTTTTCAGTCTGTTTATTATTTAATCGCCTACGATAGTAGAATTTATATTTATTTGGATGTGTGTGTGTTTTAATTCTCATGCAGTTTAAATATGTGTTTTGAAAGGGTAAATTTAATAAAAAGTGTAAAAACAGTGTGATTAAAACCAGGTTTGAATGAATGATGAAAAGTAAATAGAATAAGGGAAGCAAACTAATGGTTTAATGGTAAAAATGTTGTAAGGTATCCGCTTACGGCCATATCACGCTGAAAACACCGGTTCTCGTCCGATCACCGAAGTTAAGCAACGTAGATCCTGGTCAGTACTTAGATGGGTGACCACTTGGGAATACCAGGTGCTGTAAGCATCTAATTTTTCTTCTTTTTTTTTTTTTTTTTTTTTTTTTTTTAGCAAATGATGCGACAAACAGTAATAGGGTACTACTAGTGTTTGCGATTACTCAAGGCTGAAATAGTTGGCGGTAGATATAAATCATTACAACCTCGCGTCCTGGGAGTGGGTATTCGCTTTACGTTAAATTTTTATGCGGCACATTAAATTCCCAAATAAATTATGTTCTCTTTTTGTTTTTCAGTCTGTTTATTATTTAATCGCCTAAGATAGTAGAATTTATATTTATTTGGATGTGTGTGTGTTTTAATTCTCATGCAGTTTAAATATGTGTTTTGAAAGGGTAAATTTAATAAAAAGTGTAAAAACAGTGTGATTAAAACCAGGTTTGAATGAATGATGAAAAGTAAATAGAATAAGGGAAGCAAACTAATGGTTTAATGGTAAAAATGTTGTAAGATATCCGCTTACGGCCATATCACGCTGAAAACACCGGTTCTCGTCCGATCACCGAAGTTAAGCAACGTAGAGCCTGGTCAGTACTTAGATGGGTGACCACTTGGGAATACCAGGTGCTGTAAGCATCTAATTTTTCTTCTTTTTTTTTTTTTTTTTTTAAATTTTTTTTTATTTAGCAAATGATGCGACAAACAGTAATAGGGTACTACTAGTGTTTGCGATTACTCAAGGCTGAAATAGTTGGCGGTAGATATAAATCATTACAACCTCGCGTCCTGGGAGTGGGTATTCGCTTTACGTTAAATTTTTATGCGGCACATTAAATTCCCAAATAAATTATGTTCTCTTTTTGTTTTTCAGTCTGTTTATTATTTAATCGCCTCAGATAGTAGAATTTATATTTATTTGGATGTGTGTGTGTTTTAATTCTCATGCAGTTTAAATATGTGTTTTGAAAGGGTAAATTTTATAAAAAGTGTAAAAACAGTGTGATTAAAACCAGGTTTGAATGAATGATGAAAAGTAAATAGAATAAGGGAAGCAAACTAATGGTTTAATGGTAAAAATGTTGTAAGATATCCGCTTACGGCCATATCACGCTGAAAACACCGGTTCTCGTCCGATCACCGAAGTTAAGCAACGTAGAGCCTGGTCAGTACTTAGATGGGTGACCACTTGGGAATACCAGGTGCTGTAAGCATCTAATTTTTCTTCTTTTTTTTTTTTTTTTTTTTTTTTTTAATTTTTTTTTAGCAAATGATGCGACAAACAGTAATAGGGTACTACTAGTGTTTGCGATTACTCAAGGCCGAAATAGTTGGAGGTAGATATAAATCATTACAACCTCGCGTCCTGGGAGTGGGTATTCGCTTTACGTTAAATTTTTATGCGGCACATTAAATTTCCAAATAAATTATGTTCTCTTTTTGTTTTTCAGTCTGTTTATTATTTAATCGCCTAAGATAGTAGAATTTATATTTATTTGGATGTGTGTGTGTTTTAATTCTCATGCAGTTTAAATATGTGTTTTGAAAGGGTAAATTTAATAAAAAGTGTAAAAACAGTGTGATTAAAACCAGGTTTGAATGAATGATGAAAAGTAAATAGAATAAGGGAAGCAAACTAATGGTTTAATGGTAAAAATGTTGTAAGGTATCCGCTTACGGCCATATCACGCTGAAAACACCGGTTCTCGTCCGATCACCGAAGTTAAGCAACGTAGATCCTGGTCAGTACTTAGATGGGTGACCACTTGGGAATACCAGGTGCTGTAAGCATCTAATTTTTCTTCCTTTTTTTTTTTTTTTTTTTTTTTTTTTAGCAAATGATGCGACAAACAGTAATAGGGTACTACTAGTGTTTGCGATTACTCAAGGCTGAAATAGTTGGCGGTAGATATAAATCATTACAACCTCGCGTCCTGGGAGTGGGTATTCGCTTTACGTTAAATTTTTATGCGGCACATTAAATTCCCAAATAAATTATGTTCTCTTTTTGTTTTTCAGTCTGTTTATTATTTAATCGCCTAAGATAGTAGAATTTATATTTATTTGGATGTGTGTGTGTTTTAATTCTCATGCAGTTTAAATATGTGTTTTGAAAGGGTAAATTTAATAAAAAGTTTAAAAACAGTGTGATTAAAACCAGGTTTGAATGAATGATGAAAAGTAAATAGAATAAGGGAAGCAAACTAATGGTTTAATGGTAAAAATGTTGTAAGATATCCGCTTACGGCCATATCACGCTGAAAACACCGGTTCTCGTCCGAACACCGAAGTTAAGCAACGTAGAGCCTGGTCAGTACTTAGATGGGTGACCACTTGGGAATACCAGGTGCTGTAAGCATCTAATTTTTCTTCTTTTTTTTTTTTTTTTTTTAAATTTTTTTTTATTTAGCAAATGATGCGACAAACAGTAATAGGGTACTACTAGTGTTTGCGATTACTCAAGGCTGAAATAGTTGGCGGTAGATATAAATCATTACAACCTCGCGTCCTGGGAGTGGGTATTCGCTTTACGTTAAATTTTTATGCGGCACATTAAATTCCCAAATAAATTATGTTCTCTTTTTGTTTTTCAGTCTGTTTATTATTTAATCGCCTAAGATAGTAGAATTTATATTTATTTGGATGTGTGTGTGTTTTAATTCTCATGCAGTTTAAATATGTGTTTTGAAAGGGTAAATTTAATAAAAAGTGTAAAAACAGTGTGATTAAAACCAGGTTTGAATGAATGATGAAAAGTAAATAGAATAAGGGAAGCAAACTAATGGTTTAATGGTAAAAATGTTGTAAGATATCCGCTTACGGCCATATCACGCTGAAAACACCGGTTCTCGTCCGATCACCGAAGTTAAGCAACGTAGATCCTGGTCAGTACTTAGATGGGTGACCACTTGGGAATACCAGGTGCTGTAAGCATCTAATTTTTCTTCTTTTTTTTTTTTTTTTTTTTTTTTTAGCAAATGATGCGACAAACAGTAATAGGGTACTACTAGTGTTTGCGATTACTCAAGGCTTAAATAGTTGGCGGTAGATATAAATCATTACAACCTCGCGTCCTGGGAGTGGGTATTCGCTTTACGTTAAATTTTTATGCGGCACATTAAATTCCCAAATAAATTATGTTCTCTTTTTGTTTTTCAGTCTGTTTATTATTTAATCGCCTAAGATAGTAGAATTTATATTTATTTGGATGTGTGTGTGTTTTAATTCTCATGCAGTTTAAATATGTGTTTTGAAAGGGTAAATTTAATAAAAAGTGTAAAAACAGTGTGATTAAAACCAGGTTTGAATGAATGATGAAAAGTAAATAGAATAAGGGAAGCAAACTAATGGTTTAATGGTAAAAATGTTGTAAGATATCCGCTTACGGCCATATCACGCTGAAAACACCGGTTCTCGTCCGATCACCGAAGTTAAGCAACGTAGAGCCTGGTCAGTACTTAGATGGGTGACCACTTGGGAATACCAGGTGCTGTAAGCATCTAATTTTTCTTCTTTTTTTTTTTTTTTTTTTAAATTTTTTTTTATTTAGCAAATGATGCGACAAACAGTAATAGGGTACTACTAGTGTTTGCGATTACTCAAGGCTGAAATAGTTGGCGGTAGATATAAATCATTACAACCTCGCGTCCTGGGAGTGGGTATTCGCTTTACGTTAAATTTTTATGCGGCACATTAAATTCCCAAATAAATTATGTTCTCTTTTTGTTTTTCAGTCTGTTTATTATTTAATCGCCTCAGATAGTAGAATTTATATTTATTTGGATGTGTGTGTGTTTTAATTCTCATGCAGTTTAAATATGTGTTTTGAAAGGGTAAATTTTATAAAAAGTGTAAAAACAGTGTGATTAAAACCAGGTTTGAATGAATGATGAAAAGTAAATAGAATAAGGGAAGCAAACTAATGGTTTAATGGTAAAAATGTTGTAAGATATCCGCTTACGGCCATATCACGCTGAAAACACCGGTTCTCGTCCGATCACCGAAGTTAAGCAACGTAGATCCTGGTCAGTACTTAGATGGGTGACCACTTGGGAATACCAGGTGCTGTAAGCATCTAATTTTTCTTCTTTTTTTTTTTTTTTTTTTTTTTTAGCAAATGATGCGACAAACAGTAATAGGGTACTACTAGTGTTTGCGATTACTCAAGGCTTAAATAGTTGGCGGTAGATATAAATCATTACAACCTCGCGTCCTGGGAGTGGGTATTCGCTTTACGTTAAATTTTTATGCGGCACATTAAATTCCCAAATAAATTATGTTCTCTTTTTGTTTTACAGTCTGTTTATTATTTAATCGCCTAAGATAGTAGAATTTATATTTATTTGGATGTGTGTGTGTTTTAATTCTCATGCAGTTTAAATATGTGTTTTGAAAGGGTAAATTTAATAAAAAGTGTAAAAACAGTGTGATTAAAACCAGGTTTGAATGAATGATGAAAAGTAAATAGAATAAGGGAAGCAAACTAATGGTTTAATGGTAAAAATGTTGTAAGATATCCGCTTACGGCCATATCACGCTGAAAACACCGGTTCTCGTCCGATCACCGAAGTTAAGCAACGTAGAGCCTGGTCAGTACTTAGATGGGTGACCACTTGGGAATACCAGGTGCTGTAAGCATCTAATTTTTCTTCTTTTTTTTTTTTTTTTTTTTTTTTTTAGCAAATGATGCGACAAACAGTAATAGGGTACTACTAGTGTTTGCGATTACTCAAGGCTGAAATAGTTGGCGGTAGATATAAATCATTACAACCTCGCGTCCTGGGAGTGGGTATTCGCTTTACGTTAAATTTTTATGCGGCACATTAAATTCCCAAATAAATTATGTTCTCTTTTTGTTTTTCAGTCTGTTTATTATTTAATCGCCTAAGATAGTAGAATTTATATTTATTTGGATGTGTGTGTGTTTTAATTCTCATGCAGTTTAAATATGTGTTTTGAAAGGGTAAATTTTATAAAAAGTGTAAAAACAGTGTGATTAAAACCAGGTTTGAATGAATGATGAAAAGTAAATAGAATAAGGGAAGCAAACTAATGGTTTAATGGTAAAAATGTTGTAAGATATCCGCTTATGGCCATATCACGCTGAAAACACCGGTTCTCGTCCGATCACCGAAGTTAAGCAACGTAGAGCCTGGTCAGTACTTAGATGGGTGACCACTTGGGAATACCAGGTGCTGTAAGCATCTAATTTTTCTTCTTTTTTTTTTTTTTTTTTTTTTTTTTTAGCAAATGATGCGACAAACAGTAATAGGGTACTACTAGTGTTTGCGATTACTCAAGGCTGAAATAGTTGGCGGTAGATATAAATCATTACAACCTCGCGTCCTGGGAGTGGGTATTCGCTTTACGTTAAATTTTTATGCGGCACATTAAATTCCCAAATAAATTATGTTCTCTTTTTGTTTTTCAGTCTGTTTATTATTTAATCGCCTAAGATAGTAGAATTTATATTTATTTGGATGTGTGTGTGTTTTAATTCTCATGCAGTTTAAATATGTGTTTTGAAAGGGTAAATTTAATAAAAAGTGTAAAAACAGTGTGATTAAAACCAGGTTTGAATGAATGATGAAAAGTAAATAGAATAAGGGAAGCAAACTAATGGTTTAATGGTAAAAATGTTGTAAGATATCCGCTTACGGCCATATCACGCTGAAAACACCGGTTCTCGTCCGATCACCGAAGTTAAGCAACGTAGAGCCTGGTCAGTACTTAGATGGGTGACCACTTGGGAATACCAGGTGCTGTAAGCATCTAATTTTTCTTCTTTTTTTTTTTTTTTTTTTTTTTTTTTTTTTTAGCAAATGATGCGACAAACAGTAATAGGGTACTACTAGTGTTTGCGATTACTCAAGGCTGAAATAGTTGGCGGTAGATATAAATCATTACAACCTCGCGTCCTGGGAGTGGGTATTCGCTTTACGTTAAATTTTTATGCGGCACATTAAATTCCCAAATAAATTATGTTCTCTTTTTGTTTTTCAGTCTGTTTATTATTTAATCGCCTAAGATAGTAGAATTTATATTTATTTGGATGTGTGTGTGTTTTAATTCTCATGCAGTTTAAATATGTGTTTTGAAAGGGTAAATTTAATAAAAAGTGTAAAAACAGTGTGATTAAAACCAGGTTTGAATGAATGATGAAAAGTAAATAGAATAAGGGAAGCAAACTAATGGTTTAATGGTAAAAATGTTGTAAGGTATCCGCTTACGGCCATATCACGCTGAAAACACCGGTTCTCGTCCGATCACCGAAGTTAAGCAACGTAGATCCTGGTCAGTACTTAGATGGGTGACCACTTGGGAATACCAGGTGCTGTAAGCATCTAATTTTTCTTCTTTTTTTTTTTTTTTTTTTTTTTTTTTTAGCAAATGATGCGACAAACAGTAATAGGGTACTACTAGTGTTTGCGATTACTCAAGGCTTAAATAGTTGGCGGTAGATATAAATCATTACAACCTCGCGTCCTGGGAGTGGGTATTCGCTTTACGTTAAATTTTTATGCGGCACATTAAATTCCCAAATAAATTATGTTCTCTTTTTGTTTTTCAGTCTGTTTATTATTTAATCGCCTAAGATAGTAGAATTTATATTTATTTGGATGTGTGTGTGTTTTAATTCTCATGCAGTTTAAATATGTGTTTTGAAAGGGTAAATTTAATAAAAAGTGTAAAAACAGTGTGATTAAAACCAGGTTTGAATGAATGATGAAAAGTAAATAGAATAAGGGAAGCAAACTAATGGTTTAATGGTAAAAATGTTGTAAGATATCCGCTTACGGCCATATCACGCTGAAAACACCGGTTCTCGTCCGATCACCGAAGTTAAGCAACGTAGAGCCTGGTCAGTACTTAGATGGGTGACCACTTGGGAATACCAGGTGCTGTAAGCATCTAATTTTTCTTCTTTTTTTTTTTTTTTTTTTTTTTTTTTTTAGCAAATGATGCGACAAACAGTAATAGGGTACTACTAGTGTTTGCGATTACTCAAGGCTGAAATAGTTGGCGGTAGATATAAATCATTACAACCTCGCGTCCTGGGAGTGGGTATTCGCTTTACGTTAAATTTTTATGCGGCACATTAAATTCCCAAATAAATTATGTTCTCTTTTTGTTTTTCAGTCTGTTTATTATTTAATCGCCTAAGATAGTAGAATTTATATTTATTTGGATGTGTGTGTGTTTTAATTCTCATGCAGTTTAAATATGTGTTTTGAAAGGGTAAATTTAATAAAAAGTGTAAAAACAGTGTGATTAAAACCAGGTTTGAATGAATGATGAAAAGTAAATAGAATAAGGGAAGCAAACTAATGGTTTAATGGTAAAAATGTTGTAAGATATCCGCTTACGGCCATATCACGCTGAAAACACCGGTTCTCGTCCGATCACCGAAGTTAAGCAACGTAGAGCCTGGTCAGTACTTAGATGGGTGACCACTTGGGAATACCAGGTGCTGTAAGCATCTAATTTTTCTTCTTTTTTTTTTTTTTTTTTTTTTTTTTTTTTTTTTTTTTAGCAAATGATGCGACAAACAGTAATAGGGTACTACTAGTGTTTGCGATTACTCAAGGCTGAAATAGTTGGCGGTAGATATAAATCATTACAACCTCGCGTCCTGGGAGTGGGTATTCGCTTTACGTTAAATTTTTATGCGGCACATTAAATTCCCAAATAAATTATGTTCTCTTTTTGTTTTTCAGTCTGTTTATTATTTAATCGCCTAAGATAGTAGAATTTATATTTATTTGGATGTGTGTGTGTTTTAATTCTCATGTAGTTTAAATATGTGTTTTGAAAGGGTAAATTTAATAAAAAGTGTAAAAACAGTGTGATTAAAACCAGGTTTGAATGAATGATGAAAAGTAAATAGAATAAGGGAAGCAAACTAATGGTTTAATGGTAAAAATGTTGTAAGATATCCGCTTACGGCCATATCACGCTGAAAACACCGGTTCTCGTCCGATCACCGAAGTTAAGCAACGTAGAGCCTGGTCAGTACTTAGATGGGTGACCACTTGGGAATACCAGGTGCTGTAAGCATCTAATTTTTCTTCTTTTTTTTTTTTTTTTTTTTTTTTTTTAGCAAATGATGCGACAAACAGTAATAGGGTACTACTAGTGTTTGCGA
The DNA here is from genome assembly GCA_963556195.1 of Sepiola atlantica. Lineage (NCBI taxonomy): Eukaryota > Metazoa > Mollusca > Cephalopoda > Sepiida > Sepiolidae > Sepiola > Sepiola atlantica. Next base: position 751,806 of record CAUVYP010000426.1, on the reverse strand, counting down.
TTACTCAAGGCTGAAATAGTTGGCGGTAGATATAAATCATTACAACCTCGCGTCCTGGGAGTGGGTATTCGCTTTACGTTAAATTTTTATGCGGCACATTAAATTCCCAAATAAATTATGTTCTCTTTTTGTTTTTCAGTCTGTTTATTATTTAATCGCCTAAGATAGTAGAATTTATATTTATTTGGATGTGTGTGTGTTTTAATTCTCATGCAGTTTAAATATGTGTTTTGAAAGGGTAAATTTAATAAAAAGTGTAAAAACAGTGTGATTAAAACCAGGTTTGAATGAATGATGAAAAGTAAATAGAATAAGGGAAGCAAACTAATGGTTTAATGGTAAAAATGTTGTAAGATATCCGCTTACGGCCATATCACGCTGAAAACACCGGTTCTCGTCCGATCACCGAAGTTAAGCAACGTAGAGCCTGGTCAGTACTTAGATGGGTGACCACTTGGGAATACCAGGTGCTGTAAGCATCTAATTTTTCTTCTTTTTTTTTTTTTTTTTTTTTTTTTTTTTTTAGCAAATGATGCGACAAACAGTAATAGGGTACTACTAGTGTTTGCGATTACTCAAGGCTGAAATAGTTGGCGGTAGATATAAATCATTACAACCTCGCGTCCTGGGAGTGGGTATTCGCTTTACGTTAAATTTTTATGCGGCACATTAAATTCCCAAATAAATTATGTTCTCTTTTTGTTTTTCAGTCTGTTTATTATTTAATCGCCTAAGATAGTAGAATTTATATTTATTTGGATGTGTGTGTGTTTTAATTCTCATGCAGTTTAAATATGTGTTTTGAAAGGGTAAATTTAATAAAAAGTGTAAAAACAGTGTGATTAAAACCAGGTTTGAATGAATGATGAAAAGTAAATAGAATAAGGGAAGCAAACTAATGGTTTAATGGTAAAAATGTTGTAAGGTATCCGCTTACGGCCATATCACGCTGAAAACACCGGTTCTCGTCCGATCACCGAAGTTAAGCAACGTAGATCCTGGTCAGTACTTAGATGGGTGACCACTTGGGAATACCAGGTGCTGTAAGCATCTAATTTTTCTTCTTTTTTTTTTTTTTTTTTTTTTTTTTTTTTTTTTTTTTTTTAGCAAATGATGCGACAAACAGTAATAGGGTACTACTAGTGTTTGCGATTACTCAAGGCTGAAATAGTTGGCGGTAGATATAAATCATTACAACCTCGCGTCCTGGGAGTGGGTATTCGCTTTACGTTAAATTTTTATGCGGCACATTAAATTCCCAAATAAATTATGTTCTCTTTTTGTTTTTCAGTCTGTTTATTATTTAATCGCCTAAGATAGTAGAATTTATATTTATTTGGATGTGTGTGTGTTTTAATTCTCATGCAGTTTAAATATGTGTTTTGAAAGGGTAAATTTAATAAAAAGTGTAAAAACAGTGTGATTAAAACCAGGTTTGAATGAATGATGAAAAGTAAATAGAATAAGGGAAGCAAACTAATGGTTTAATGGTAAAAATGTTGTAAGATATCCGCTTACGGCCATATCACGCTGAAAACACCGGTTCTCGTCCGATCACCGAAGTTAAGCAACGTAGAGCCTGGTCAGTACTTAGATGGGTGACCACTTGGGAATACCAGGTGCTGTAAGCATCTAATTTTTCTTCTTTTTTTTTTTTTTTTTTTTTTTTTTTTAGCAAATGATGCGACAAACAGTAATAGGGTACTACTAGTGTTTGCGATTACTCAAGGCTGAAATAGTTGGCGGTAGATATAAATCATTACAACCTCGCGTCCTGGGAGTGGGTATTCGCTTTACGTTAAATTTTTATGCGGCACATTAAATTCCCAAATAAATTATGTTCTCTTTTTGTTTTTCAGTCTGTTTATTATTTAATCGCCTAAGATAGTAGAATTTATATTTATTTGGATGTGTGTGTGTTTTAATTCTCATGCAGTTTAAATATGTGTTTTGAAAGGGTAAATTTAATAAAAAGTGTAAAAACAGTGTGATTAAAACCAGGTTTGAATGAATGATGAAAAGTAAATAGAATAAGGGAAGCAAACTAATGGTTTAATGGTAAAAATGTTGTAAGATATCCGCTTACGGCCATATCACGCTGAAAACACCGGTTCTCGTCCGATCACCGAAGTTAAGCAACGTAGAGCCTGGTCAGTACTTAGATGGGTGACCACTTGGGAATACCAGGTGCTGTAAGCATCTAATTTTTCTTCTTTTTTTTTTTTTTTTTTTTTTTTTTTTTTTAGCAAATGATGCGACAAACAGTAATAGGGTACTACTAGTGTTTGCGATTACTCAAGGCTGAAATAGTTGGCGGTAGATATAAATCATTACAACCTCGCGTCCTGGGAGTGGGTATTCGCTTTACGTTAAATTTTTATGCGGCACATTAAATTCCCAAATAAATTATGTTCTCTTTTTGTTTTTCAGTCTGTTTATTATTTAATCGCCTAAGATAGTAGAATTTATATTTATTTGGATGTGTGTGTGTTTTAATTCTCATGCAGTTTAAATATGTGTTTTGAAAGGGTAAATTTAATAAAAAGTGTAAAAACAGTGTGATTAAAACCAGGTTTGAATGAATGATGAAAAGTAAATAGAATAAGGGAAGCAAACTAATGGTTTAATGGTAAAAATGTTGTAAGATATCCGCTTACGGCCATATCACGCTGAAAACACCGGTTCTCGTCCGATCACCGAAGTTAAGCAACGTAGAGCCTGGTCAGTACTTAGATGGGTGACCACTTGGGAATACCAGGTGCTGTAAGCATCTAATTTTTCTTCTTTTTTTTTTTTTTTTTTTTTTTTTTTTTTAGCAAATGATGCGACAAACAGTAATAGGGTACTACTAGTGTTTGCGATTACTCAAGGCTGAAATAGTTGGCGGTAGATATAAATCATTACAACCTCGCGTCCTGGGAGTGGGTATTCGCTTTACGTTAAATTTTTATGCGGCACATTAAATTCCCAAATAAATTATGTTCTCTTTTTGTTTTTCAGTCTGTTTATTATTTAATCGCCTAAGATAGTAGAATTTATATTTATTTGGATGTGTGTGTGTTTTAATTCTCATGCAGTTTAAATATGTGTTTTGAAAGGGTAAATTTAATAAAAAGTGTAAAAACAGTGTGATTAAAACCAGGTTTGAATGAATGATGAAAAGTAAATAGAATAAGGGAAGCAAACTAATGGTTTAATGGTAAAAATGTTGTAAGGTATCCGCTTACGGCCATATCACGCTGAAAACACCGGTTCTCGTCCGATCACCGAAGTTAAGCAACGTAGATCCTGGTCAGTACTTAGATGGGTGACCACTTGGGAATACCAGGTGCTGTAAGCATCTAATTTTTCTTCTTTTTTTTTTTTTTTTTTTTTTTTTAAATTTTTTTTTTAGCAAATGATGCGACAAACAGTAATAGGGTACTACTAGTGTTTGCGATTACTCAAGGCTGAAATAGTTGGCGGTAGATATAAATCATTACAACCTCGCGTCCTGGGAGTGGGTATTCGCTTTACGTTAAATTTTTATGCGGCACATTAAATTCCCAAATAAATTATGTTCTCTTTTTGTTTTTCAGTCTGTTTATTATTTAATCGCCTAAGATAGTAGAATTTATATTTATTTGGATGTGTGTGTGTTTTAATTCTCATGCAGTTTAAATATGTGTTTTGAAAGGGTAAATTTAATAAAAAGTGTAAAAACAGTGTGATTAAAACCAGGTTTGAATGAATGATGAAAAGTAAATAGAATAAGGGAAGCAAACTAATGGTTTAATGGTAAAAATGTTGTAAGATATCCGCTTACGGCCATATCACGCTGAAAACACCGGTTCTCGTCCGATCACCGAAGTTAAGCAACGTAGAGCCTGGTCAGTACTTAGATGGGTGACCACTTGGGAATACCAGGTGCTGTAAGCATCTAATTTTTCTTCTTTTTTTTTTTTTTTTTTTTTTTTTTTAGCAAATGATGCGACAAACAGTAATAGGGTACTACTAGTGTTTGCGATTACTCAAGGCTGAAATAGTTGGCGGTAGATATAAATCATTACAACCTCGCGTCCTGGGAGTGGGTATTCGCTTTACGTTAAATTTTTATGCGGCACATTAAATTCCCAAATAAATTATGTTCTCTTTTTGTTTTTCAGTCTGTTTATTATTTAATCGCCTAAGATAGTAGAATTTATATTTATTTGGATGTGTGTGTGTTTTAATTCTCATGCAGTTTAAATATGTGTTTTGAAAGGGTAAATTTAATAAAAAGTGTAAAAACAGTGTGATTAAAACCAGGTTTGAATGAATGATGAAAAGTAAATAGAATAAGGGAAGCAAACTAATGGTTTAATGGTAAAAATGTTGTAAGATATCCGCTTACGGCCATATCACGCTGAAAACACCGGTTCTCGTCCGATCACCGAAGTTAAGCAACGTAAAGCCTGGTCAGTACTTAGATGGGTGACCACTTGGGAATACCAGGTGCTGTAAGCATCTAATTTTTCTTCTTTTTTTTTTTTTTTTTTTTTTTTTTTTAGCAAATGATGCGACAAACAGTAATAGGGTACTACTAGTGTTTGCGATTACTCAAGGCTGAAATAGTTGGCGGTAGATATAAATCATTACAACCTCGCGTCCTGGGAGTGGGTATTCGCTTTACGTTAAATTTTTATGCGGCACATTAAATTCCCAAATAAATTATGTTCTCTTTTTGTTTTTCAGTCTGTTTATTATTTAATCGCCTAAGATAGTAGAATTTATATTTATTTGGATGTGTGTGTGTTTTAATTCTCATGCAGTTTAAATATGTGTTTTGAAAGGGTAAATTTAATAAAAAGTGTTAAAACAGTGTGATTAAAACCAGGTTTGAATGAATGATGAAAAGTAAATAGAATAAGGGAAGCAAACTAATGGTTTAATGGTAAAAATGTTGTAAGATATCCGCTTACGGCCATATCACGCTGAAAACACCGGTTCTCGTCCGATCACCGAAGTTAAGCAACGTAGAGCCTGGTCAGTACTTAGATGGGTGACCACTTGGGAATACCAGGTGCTGTAAGCATCTAATTTTTCTTTTTTTTTTTTTTTTTTTTTTTTTTTTTGAGCAAATGATGCGACAAACAGTAATAGGGTACTACTAGTGTTTGCGATTACTCAAGGCTTAAATAGTTGGCGGTAGATATAAATCATTACAACCTCGCGTCCTGGGAGTGGGTATTCGCTTTACGTTAAATTTTTATGCGGCACATTAAATTCCCAAATAAATTATGTTCTCTTTTTGTTTTTCAGTCTGTTTATTATTTAATCGCCTAAGATAGTAGAATTTATATTTATTTGGATGTGTGTGTGTTTTAATTCTCATGCAGTTTAAATATGTGTTTTGAAAGGGTAAATTTAATAAAAAGTGTAAAAACAGTGTGATTAAAACCAGGTTTGAATGAATGATGAAAAGTAAATAGAATAAGGGAAGCAAACTAATGGTTTAATGGTAAAAATGTTGTAAGATATCCGCTTACGGCCATATCACGCTGAAAACACCGGTTCTCGTCCGATCACCGAAGTTAAGCAACGTAGAGCCTGGTCAGTACTTAGATGGGTGACCACTTGGGAATACCAGGTGCTGTAAGCATCTAATTTTTCTTCTTTTTTTTTTTTTTTTTTTTTTTTTTTTTAGCAAATGATGCGACAAACAGTAATAGGGTACTACTAGTGTTTGCGATTACTCAAGGCTGAAATAGTTGGCGGTAGATATAAATCATTACAACCTCGCGTCCTGGGAGTGGGTATTCGCTTTACGTTAAATTTTTATGCGGCACATTAAATTCCCAAATAAATTATGTTCTCTTTTTGTTTTTCAGTCTGTTTATTATTTAATCGCCTAAGATAGTAGAATTTATATTTATTTGGATGTGTGTGTGTTTTAATTCTCATGCAGTTTAAATATGTGTTTTGAAAGGGTAAATTTAATAAAAAGTGTTAAAACAGTGTGATTAAAACCAGGTTTGAATGAATGATGAAAAGTAAATAGAATAAGGGAAGCAAACTAATGGTTTAATGGTAAAAATGTTGTAAGATATCCGCTTACGGCCATATCACGCTGAAAACACCGGTTCTCGTCCGATCACCGAAGTTAAGCAACGTAGAGCCTGGTCAGTACTTAGATGGGTGACCACTTGGGAATACCAGGTGCTGTAAGCATCTAATTTTTCTTTTTTTTTTTTTTTTTTTTTTTTTAGCAAATGATGCGACAAACAGTAATAGGGTACTACTAGTGTTTGCGATTACTCAAGGCTGAAATAGTTGGCGGTAGATATAAATCATTACAACCTCGCGTCCTGGGAGTGGGTATTCGCTTTACGTTAAATTTTTATGCGGCACATTAAATTCCCAAATAAATTATGTTCTCTTTTTGTTTTTCAGTCTGTTTATTATTTAATCGCCTAAGATAGTAGAATTTATATTTATTTGGATGTGTGTGTGTTTTAATTCTCATGCAGTTTAAATATGTGTTTTGAAAGGGTAAATTTAATAAAAAGTGTTAAAACAGTGTGATTAAAACCAGGTTTGAATGAATGATGAAAAGTAAATAGAATAAGGGAAGCAAACTAATGGTTTAATGGTAAAAATGTTGTAAGATATCCGCTTACGGCCATATCACGCTGAAAACACCGGTTCTCGTCCGATCACCGAAGTTAAGCAACGTAGAGCCTGGTCAGTACTTAGATGGGTGACCACTTGGGAATACCAGGTGCTGTAAGCATCTAATTTTTCTTTTTTTTTTTTTTTTTTTTTTTTTTTTTGAGCAAATGATGCGACAAACAGTAATAGGGTACTACTAGTGTTTGCGATTACTCAAGGCTTAAATAGTTGGCGGTAGATATAAATCATTACAACCTCGCGTCCTGGGAGTGGGTATTCGCTTTACGTTAAATTTTTATGCGGCACATTAAATTCCCAAATAAATTATGTTCTCTTTTTGTTTTTCAGTCTGTTTATTATTTAATCGCCTAAGATAGTAGAATTTATATTTATTTGGATGTGTGTGTGTTTTAATTCTCATGCAGTTTAAATATGTGTTTTGAAAGGGTAAATTTAATAAAAAGTGTTAAAACAGTGTGATTAAAACCAGGTTTGAATGAATGATGAAAAGTAAATAGAATAAGGGAAGCAAACTAATGGTTTAATGGTAAAAATGTTGTAAGATATCCGCTTACGGCCATATCACGCTGAAAACACCGGTTCTCGTCCGATCACCGAAGTTAAGCAACGTAGAGCCTGGTCAGTACTTAGATGGGTGACCACTTGGGAATACCAGGTGCTGTAAGCATCTAATTTTTCTTTTTTTTTTTTTTTTTTTTTTTTTAGCAAATGATGCGACAAACAGTAATAGGGTACTACTAGTGTTTGCGATTACTCAAGGCTGAAATAGTTGGCGGTAGATATAAATCATTACAACCTCGCGTCCTGGGAGTGGGTATTCGCTTTACGTTAAATTTTTATGCGGCACATTAAATTCCCAAATAAATTATGTTCTCTTTTTGTTTTTCAGTCTGTTTATTATTTAATCGCCTAAGATAGTAGAATTTATATTTATTTGGATGTGTGTGTGTTTTAATTCTCATGCAGTTTAAATATGTGTTTTGAAAGGGTAAATTTAATAAAAAGTGTTAAAACAGTGTGATTAAAACCAGGTTTGAATGAATGATGAAAAGTAAATAGAATAAGGGAAGCAAACTAATGGTTTAATGGTAAAAATGTTGTAAGATATCCGCTTACGGCCATATCACGCTGAAAACACCGGTTCTCGTCCGATCACCGAAGTTAAGCAACGTAGAGCCTGGTCAGTACTTAGATGGGTGACCACTTGGGAATACCAGGTGCTGTAAGCATCTAATTTTTCTTTTTTTTTTTTTTTTTTTTTTTTTTTTTTGAGCAAATGATGCGACAAACAGTAATAGGGTACTACTAGTGTTTGCGATTACTCAAGGCTTAAATAGTTGGCGGTAGATATAAATCATTACAACCTCGCGTCCTGGGAGTGGGTATTCGCTTTACGTTAAATTTTTATGCGGCACATTAAATTCCCAAATAAATTATGTTCTCTTTTTGTTTTTCAGTCTGTTTATTATTTAATCGCCTAAGATAGTAGAATTTATATTTATTTGGATGTGTGTGTGTTTTAATTCTCATGCAGTTTAAATATGTGTTTTGAAAGGGTAAATTTAATAAAAAGTGTAAAAACAGTGTGATTAAAACCAGGTTTGAATGAATGATGAAAAGTAAATAGAATAAGGGAAGCAAACTAATGGTTTAATGGTAAAAATGTTGTAAGATATCCGCTTACGGCCATATCACGCTGAAAACACCGGTTCTCGTCCGATCACCGAAGTTAAGCAACGTAGAGCCTGGTCAGTACTTAGATGGGTGACCACTTGGGAATACCAGGTGCTGTAAGCATCTAATTTTTCTTCTTTTTTTTTTTTTTTTTTTTTTTTTTTTTTTAGCAAATGATGCGACAAACAGTAATAGGGTACTACTAGTGTTTGCGATTACTCAAGGCTGAAATAGTTGGCGGTAGATATAAATCATTACAACCTCGCGTCCTGGGAGTGGGTATTCGCTTTACGTTAAATTTTTATGCGGCACATTAAATTCCCAAATAAATTATGTTCTCTTTTTGTTTTTCAGTCTGTTTATTATTTAATCGCCTAAGATAGTAGAATTTATATTTATTTGGATGTGTGTGTGTTTTAATTCTCATGCAGTTTAAATATGTGTTTTGAAAGGGTAAATTTAATAAAAAGTGTTAAAACAGTGTGATTAAAACCAGGTTTGAATGAATGATGAAAAGTAAATAGAATAAGGGAAGCAAACTAATGGTTTAATGGTAAAAATGTTGTAAGATATCCGCTTACGGCCATATCACGCTGAAAACACCGGTTCTCGTCCGATCACCGAAGTTAAGCAACGTAGATCCTGGTCAGTACTTAGATGGGTGACCACTTGGGAATACCAGGTGCTGTAAGCATCTAATTTTTCTTTTTTTTTTTTTTTTTTTTTTTTTTTTTTTTTAGCAAATGATGCGACAAACAGTAATAGGGTACTACTAGTGTTTGCGATTACTCAAGGCTTAAATAGTTGGCGGTAGATATAAATCATTACAACCTCGCGTCCTGGGAGTGGGTATTCGCTTTACGTTAAATTTTTATGCGGCACATTAAATTCCCAAATAAATTATGTTCTCTTTTTGTTTTTCAGTCTGTTTATTATTTAATCGCCTAAGATAGTAGAATTTATATTTATTTGGATGTGTGTGTGTTTTAATTCACATGCAGTTTAAATATGTGTTTTGAAAGGGTAAATTTAATAAAAAGTGTAAAAACAGTGTGATTAAAACCAGGTTTGAATGAATGATGAAAAGTAAATAGAATAAGGGAAGCAAACTAATGGTTTAATGGTAAAAATGTTGTAAGATATCCGCTTACGGCCATATCACGCTGAAAACACCGGTTCTCGTCCGATCACCGAAGTTAAGCAACGTAGAGCCTGGTCAGTACTTAGATGGGTGACCACTTGGGAATACCAGGTGCTGTAAGCATCTAATTTTTCTTCTTTTTTTTTTTTTTTTTTTTTTTTTTAGCAAATGATGCGACAAACAGTAATAGGGTACTACTAGTGTTTGCGATTACTCAAGGCTGAAATAGTTGGCGGTAGATATAAATCATTACAACCTCGCGTCCTGGGAGTGGGTATTCGCTTTACGTTAAATTTTTATGCGGCACATTAAATTCCCAAATAAATTATGTTCTCTTTTTGTTTTTCAGTCTGTTTATTATTTAATCGCCTAAGATAGTAGAATTTATATTTATTTGGATGTGTGTGTGTTTTAATTCTCATGCAGTTTAAATATGTGTTTTGAAAGGGTAAATTTAATAAAAAGTGTAAAAACAGTGTGATTAAAACCAGGTTTGAATGAATGATGAAAAGTAAATAGAATAAGGGAAGCAAACTAATGGTTTAATGGTAAAAATGTTGTAAGGTATCCGCTTACGGCCATATCACGCTGAAAACACCGGTTCTCGTCCGATCACCGAAGTTAAGCAACGTAGATCCTGGTCAGTACTTAGATGGGTGACCACTTGGGAATACCAGGTGCTGTAAGCATCTAATTTTTCTTCTTTTTTTTTTTTTTTTTTTTTTTTTTTTAGCAAATGATGCGACAAACAGTAATAGGGTACTACTAGTGTTTGCGATTACTCAAGGCTTAAATAGTTGGCGGTAGATATAAATCATTACAACCTCGCGTCCTGGGAGTGGGTATTCGCTTTACGTTAAATTTTTATGCGGCACATTAAATTCCCAAATAAATTATGTTCTCTTTTTGTTTTTCAGTCTGTTTATTATTTAATCGCCTAAGATAGTAGAATTTATATTTATTTGGATGTGTGTGTGTTTTAATTCTCATGCAGTTTAAATATGTGTTTTGAAAGGGTAAATTTAATAAAAAGTGTAAAAACAGTGTGATTAAAACCAGGTTTGAATGAATGATGAAAAGTAAATAGAATAAGGGAAGCAAACTAATGGTTTAATGGTAAAAATGTTGTAAGATATCCGCTTACGGCCATATCACGCTGAAAACACCGGTTCTCGTCCGATCACCGAAGTTAAGCAACGTAGAGCCTGGTCAGTACTTAGATGGGTGACCACTTGGGAATACCAGGTGCTGTAAGCATCTAATTTTTCTTCTTTTTTTTTTTTTTTTTTTTTTTTTTAGCAAATGATGCGACAAACAGTAATAGGGTACTACTAGTGTTTGCGATTACTCAAGGCTGAAATAGTTGGCGGTAGATATAAATCATTACAACCTCGCGTCCTGGGAGTGGGTATTCGCTTTACGTTAAATTTTTATGCGGCACATTAAATTCCCAAATAAATTATGTTCTCTTTTTGTTTTTCAGTCTGTTTATTATTTAATCGCCTAAGATAGTAGAATTTATATTTATTTGGATGTGTGTGTGTTTTAATTCTCATGCAGTTTAAATATGTGTTTTGAAAGGGTAAATTTAATAAAAAGTGTAAAAACAGTGTGATTAAAACCAGGTTTGAATGAATGATGAAAAGTAAATAGAATAAGGGAAGCAAACTAATGGTTTAATGGTAAAAATGTTGTAAGGTATCCGCTTACGGCCATATCACGCTGAAAACACCGGTTCTCGTCCGATCACCGAAGTTAAGCAACGTAGATCCTGGTCAGTACTTAGATGGGTGACCACTTGGGAATACCAGGTGCTGTAAGCATCTAATTTTTCTTCTTTTTTTTTTTTTTTTTTTTTTTTTTTTAGCAAATGATGCGACAAACAGTAATAGGGTACTACTAGTGTTTGCGATTACTCAAGGCTTAAATAGTTGGCGGTAGATATAAATCATTACAACCTCGCGTCCTGGGAGTGGGTATTCGCTTTACGTTAAATTTTTATGCGGCACATTAAATTCCCAAATAAATTATGTTCTCTTTTTGTTTTTCAGTCTGTTTATTATTTAATCGCCTAAGATAGTAGAATTTATATTTATTTGGATGTGTGTGTGTTTTAATTCTCATGCAGTTTAAATATGTGTTTTGAAAGGGTAAATTTAATAAAAAGTGTAAAAACAGTGTGATTAAAACCAGGTTTGAATGAATGATGAAAAGTAAATAGAATAAGGGAAGCAAACTAATGGTTTAATGGTAAAAATGTTGTAAGATATCCGCTTACGGCCATATCACGCTGAAAACACCGGTTCTCGTCCGATCACCGAAGTTAAGCAACGTAGAGCCTGGTCAGTACTTAGATGGGTGACCACTTGGGAATACCAGGTGCTGTAAGCATCTAATTTTTCTTCTTTTTTTTTTTTTTTTTTTTTTTTTTTTTTTTTTTTTAGCAAATGATGCGACAAACAGTAATAGGGTACTACTAGTGTTTGCGATTACTCAAGGCTGAAATAGTTGGCGGTAGATATAAATCATTACAACCTCGCGTCCTGGGAGTGGGTATTCGCTTTACGTTAAATTTTTATGCGGCACATTAAATTCCCAAATAAATTATGTTCTCTTTTTGTTTTTCAGTCTGTTTATTATTTAATCGCCTAAGATAGTAGAATTTATATTTATTTGGATGTGTGTGTGTTTTAATTCTCATGCAGTTTAAATATGTGTTTTGAAAGGGTAAATTTAATAAAAAGTGTAAAAACAGTGTGATTAAAACCAGGTTTGAATGAATGATGAAAAGTAAATAGAATAAGGGAAGCAAACTAATGGTTTAATGGTAAAAATGTTGTAAGATATCCGCTTACGGCCATATCACGCTGAAAACACCGGTTCTCGTCCGATCACCGAAGTTAAGCAACGTAGAGCCTGGTCAGTACTTAGATGGGTGACCACTTGGGAATACCAGGTGCTGTAAGCATCTAATTTTTCTTTTTTTTTTTTTTTTTTTTTTTTTTTTTTTTAGCAAATGATGCGACAAACAGTAATAGGGTACTACTAGTGTTTGCGATTACTCAAGGCTTAAATAGTTGGCGGTAGATATAAATCATTACAACCTCGCGTCCTGGGAGTGGGTATTCGCTTTACGTTAAATTTTTATGCGGCACATTAAATTCCCAAATAAATTATGTTCTCTTTTTGTTTTTCAGTCTGTTTATTATTTAATCGCCTAAGATAGTAGAATTTATATTTATTTGGATGTGTGTGTGTTTTAATTCACATGCAGTTTAAATATGTGTTTTGAAAGGGTAAATTTAATAAAAAGTGTAAAAACAGTGTGATTAAAACCAGGTTTGAATGAATGATGAAAAGTAAATAGAATAAGGGAAGCAAACTAATGGTTTAATGGTAAAAATGTTGTAAGATATCCGCTTACGGCCATATCACGCTGAAAACACCGGTTCTCGTCCGATCACCGAAGTTAAGCAACGTAGAGCCTGGTCAGTACTTAGATGGGTGACCACTTGGGAATACCAGGTGCTGTAAGCATCTAATTTTTCTTCTTTTTTTTTTTTTTTTTTTTTTTTTTTTAGCAAATGATGCGACAAACAGTAATAGGGTACTACTAGTGTTTGCGATTACTCAAGGCTGAAATAGTTGGCGGTAGATATAAATCATTACAACCTCGCGTCCTGGGAGTGGGTATTCGCTTTACGTTAAATTTTTATGCGGCACATTAAATTCCCAAATAAATTATGTTCTCTTTTTGTTTTTCAGTCTGTTTATTATTTAATCGCCTAAGATAGTAGAATTTATATTTATTTGGATGTGTGTGTGTTTTAATTCTCATGCAGTTTAAATATGTGTTTTGAAAGGGTAAATTTAATAAAAAGTGTAAAAACAGTGTGATTAAAACCAGGTTTGAATGAATGATGAAAAGTAAATAGAATAAGGGAAGCAAACGAATGGTTTAATGGTAAAAATGTTGTAAGGTATCCGCGTACGGCCATATCACGCTTAAAACACCGGTTCTCGTCCGATCACCGAAGTTAAGCAACGTAGAGCCTGGTCAGTACTTAGATGGGTGACCACTTGGGAATACCAGGTGCTGTAAGCATCTAATTTTTCTTCTTTTTTTTTTTTTTTTTTTTTTTTTTTAGCAAATGATGCGACAAACAGTAATAGGGTACTACTAGTGTTTGCGATTACTCAAGGCTTAAATAGTTGGCGGTAGATATAAATCATTACAACCTCGCGTCCTGGGAGTGGGTATTCGCTTTACGTTAAATTTTTATGCGGCACATTAAATTCCCAAATAAATTATGTTCTCTTTTTGTTTTTCAGTCTGTTTATTATTTAATCGCCTAAGATAGTAGAATTTATATTTATTTGGATGTGTGTGTGTTTTAATTCTCATGCAGTTTAAATATGTGTTTTGAAAGGGTAAATTTAATAAAAAGTGTAAAAACAGTGTGATTAAAACCAGGTTTGAATGAATGATGAAAAGTAAATAGAATAAGGGAAGCAAACTAATGGTTTAATGGTAAAAATGTTGTAAGATATCCGCTTACGGCCATATCACGCTGAAAACACCGGTTCTCGTCCGATCACCGAAGTTAAGCAACGTAGAGCCTGGTCAGTACTTAGATGGGTGACCACTTGGGAATACCAGGTGCTGTAAGCATCTAATTTTTCTTCTTTTTTTTTTTTTTTTTTTTTTTTTTTTTTAGCAAATGATGCGACAAACAGTAATAGGGTACTACTAGTGTTTGCGATTACTCAAGGCTGAAATAGTTGGCGGTAGATATAAATCATTACAACCTCGCGTCCTGGGAGTGGGTATTCGCTTTACGTTAAATTTTTATGCGGCACATTAAATTCCCAAATAAATTATGTTCTCTTTTTGTTTTTCAGTCTGTTTATTATTTAATCGCCTAAGATAGTAGAATTTATATTTATTTGGATGTGTGTGTGTTTTAATTCTCATGCAGTTTAAATATGTGTTTTGAAAGGGTAAATTTAATAAAAAGTGTTAAAACAGTGTGATTAAAACCAGGTTTGAATGAATGATGAAAAGTAAATAGAATAAGGGAAGCAAACTAATGGTTTAATGGTAAAAATGTTGTAAGATATCCGCTTACGGCCATATCACGCTGAAAACACCGGTTCTCGTCCGATCACCGAAGTTAAGCAACGTAGATCCTGGTCAGTACTTAGATGGGTGACCACTTGGGAATACCAGGTGCTGTAAGCATCTAATTTTTCTTTTTTTTTTTTTTTTTTTTTTTTTTTTTTTTAGCAAATGATGCGACAAACAGTAATAGGGTACTACTAGTGTTTGCGATTACTCAAGGCTTAAATAGTTGGCGGTAGATATAAATCATTACAACCTCGCGTCCTGGGAGTGGGTATTCGCTTTACGTTAAATTTTTATGCGGCACATTAAATTCCCAAATAAATTATGTTCTCTTTTTGTTTTTCAGTCTGTTTATTATTTAATCGCCTAAGATAGTAGAATTTATATTTATTTGGATGTGTGTGTGTTTTAATTCACATGCAGTTTAAATATGTGTTTTGAAAGGGTAAATTTAATAAAAAGTGTAAAAACAGTGTGATTAAAACCAGGTTTGAATGAATGATGAAAAGTAAATAGAATAAGGGAAGCAAACTAATGGTTTAATGGTAAAAATGTTGTAAGATATCCGCTTACGGCCATATCACGCTGAAAACACCGGTTCTCGTCCGATCACCGAAGTTAAGCAACGTAGAGCCTGGTCAGTACTTAGATGGGTGACCACTTGGGAATACCAGGTGCTGTAAGCATCTAATTTTTCTTCTTTTTTTTTTTTTTTTTTTTTTTTTTAGCAAATGATGCGACAAACAGTAATAGGGTACTACTAGTGTTTGCGATTACTCAAGGCTGAAATAGTTGGCGGTAGATATAAATCATTACAACCTCGCGTCCTGGGAGTGGGTATTCGCTTTACGTTAAATTTTTATGCGGCACATTAAATTCCCAAATAAATTATGTTCTCTTTTTGTTTTTCAGTCTGTTTATTATTTAATCGCCTAAGATAGTAGAATTTATATTTATTTGGATGTGTGTGTGTTTTAATTCTCATGCAGTTTAAATATGTGTTTTGAAAGGGTAAATTTAATAAAAAGTGTAAAAACAGTGTGATTAAAACCAGGTTTGAATGAATGATGAAAAGTAAATAGAATAAGGGAAGCAAACTAATGGTTTAATGGTAAAAATGTTGTAAGGTATCCGCTTACGGCCATATCACGCTGAAAACACCGGTTCTCGTCCGATCACCGAAGTTAAGCAACGTAGATCCTGGTCAGTACTTAGATGGGTGACCACTTGGGAATACCAGGTGCTGTAAGCATCTAATTTTTCTTCTTTTTTTTTTTTTTTTTTTTTTTTTTTTAGCAAATGATGCGACAAACAGTAATAGGGTACTACTAGTGTTTGCGATTACTCAAGGCTTAAATAGTTGGCGGTAGATATAAATCATTACAACCTCGCGTCCTGGGAGTGGGTATTCGCTTTACGTTAAATTTTTATGCGGCACATTAAATTCCCAAATAAATTATGTTCTCTTTTTGTTTTTCAGTCTGTTTATTATTTAATCGCCTAAGATAGTAGAATTTATATTTATTTGGATGTGTGTGTGTTTTAATTCTCATGCAGTTTAAATATGTGTTTTGAAAGGGTAAATTTAATAAAAAGTGTAAAAACAGTGTGATTAAAACCAGGTTTGAATGAATGATGAAAAGTAAATAGAATAAGGGAAGCAAACTAATGGTTTAATGGTAAAAATGTTGTAAGATATCCGCTTACGGCCATATCACGCTGAAAACACCGGTTCTCGTCCGATCACCGAAGTTAAGCAACGTAGAGCCTGGTCAGTACTTAGATGGGTGACCACTTGGGAATACCAGGTGCTGTAAGCATCTAATTTTTCTTCTTTTTTTTTTTTTTTTTTTTTTTTTTAGCAAATGATGCGACAAACAGTAATAGGGTACTACTAGTGTTTGCGATTACTCAAGGCTGAAATAGTTGGCGGTAGATATAAATCATTACAACCTCGCGTCCTGGGAGTGGGTATTCGCTTTACGTTAAATTTTTATGCGGCACATTAAATTCCCAAATAAATTATGTTCTCTTTTTGTTTTTCAGTCTGTTTATTATTTAATCGCCTAAGATAGTAGAATTTATATTTATTTGGATGTGTGTGTGTTTTAATTCTCATGCAGTTTAAATATGTGTTTTGAAAGGGTAAATTTAATAAAAAGTGTAAAAACAGTGTGATTAAAACCAGGTTTGAATGAATGATGAAAAGTAAATAGAATAAGGGAAGCAAACTAATGGTTTAATGGTAAAAATGTTGTAAGGTATCCGCTTACGGCCATATCACGCTGAAAACACCGGTTCTCGTCCGATCACCGAAGTTAAGCAACGTAGATCCTGGTCAGTACTTAGATGGGTGACCACTTGGGAATACCAGGTGCTGTAAGCATCTAATTTTTCTTCTTTTTTTTTTTTTTTTTTTTTTTTTTTTAGCAAATGATGCGACAAACAGTAATAGGGTACTACTAGTGTTTGCGATTACTCAAGGCTTAAATAGTTGGCGGTAGATATAAATCATTACAACCTCGCGTCCTGGGAGTGGGTATTCGCTTTACGTTAAATTTTTATGCGGCACATTAAATTCCCAAATAAATTATGTTCTCTTTTTGTTTTTCAGTCTGTTTATTATTTAATCGCCTAAGATAGTAGAATTTATATTTATTTGGATGTGTGTGTGTTTT
Organism: Sepiola atlantica; assembly: GCA_963556195.1. Taxonomy (NCBI): domain Eukaryota; kingdom Metazoa; phylum Mollusca; class Cephalopoda; order Sepiida; family Sepiolidae; genus Sepiola; species Sepiola atlantica. Next base: position 734,537 of record CAUVYP010000426.1, on the reverse strand, counting down.
AATTCTCATGCAGTTTAAATATGTGTTTTGAAAGGGTAAATTTAATAAAAAGTGTAAAAACAGTGTGATTAAAACCAGGTTTGAATGAATGATGAAAAGTAAATAGAATAAGGGAAGCAAACTAATGGTTTAATGGTAAAAATGTTGTAAGATATCCGCTTACGGCCATATCACGCTGAAAACACCGGTTCTCGTCCGATCACCGAAGTTAAGCAACGTAGAGCCTGGTCAGTACTTAGATGGGTGACCACTTGGGAATACCAGGTGCTGTAAGCATCTAATTTTTCTTCTTTTTTTTTTTTTTTTTTTTTTTTTTTTTTTTTTTTTAGCAAATGATGCGACAAACAGTAATAGGGTACTACTAGTGTTTGCGATTACTCAAGGCTGAAATAGTTGGCGGTAGATATAAATCATTACAACCTCGCGTCCTGGGAGTGGGTATTCGCTTTACGTTAAATTTTTATGCGGCACATTAAATTCCCAAATAAATTATGTTCTCTTTTTGTTTTTCAGTCTGTTTATTATTTAATCGCCTAAGATAGTAGAATTTATATTTATTTGGATGTGTGTGTGTTTTAATTCTCATGCAGTTTAAATATGTGTTTTGAAAGGGTAAATTTAATAAAAAGTGTAAAAACAGTGTGATTAAAACCAGGTTTGAATGAATGATGAAAAGTAAATAGAATAAGGGAAGCAAACTAATGGTTTAATGGTAAAAATGTTGTAAGATATCCGCTTACGGCCATATCACGCTGAAAACACCGGTTCTCGTCCGATCACCGAAGTTAAGCAACGTAGAGCCTGGTCAGTACTTAGATGGGTGACCACTTGGGAATACCAGGTGCTGTAAGCATCTAATTTTTCTTTTTTTTTTTTTTTTTTTTTTTTTTTTTTTTAGCAAATGATGCGACAAACAGTAATAGGGTACTACTAGTGTTTGCGATTACTCAAGGCTTAAATAGTTGGCGGTAGATATAAATCATTACAACCTCGCGTCCTGGGAGTGGGTATTCGCTTTACGTTAAATTTTTATGCGGCACATTAAATTCCCAAATAAATTATGTTCTCTTTTTGTTTTTCAGTCTGTTTATTATTTAATCGCCTAAGATAGTAGAATTTATATTTATTTGGATGTGTGTGTGTTTTAATTCACATGCAGTTTAAATATGTGTTTTGAAAGGGTAAATTTAATAAAAAGTGTAAAAACAGTGTGATTAAAACCAGGTTTGAATGAATGATGAAAAGTAAATAGAATAAGGGAAGCAAACTAATGGTTTAATGGTAAAAATGTTGTAAGATATCCGCTTACGGCCATATCACGCTGAAAACACCGGTTCTCGTCCGATCACCGAAGTTAAGCAACGTAGAGCCTGGTCAGTACTTAGATGGGTGACCACTTGGGAATACCAGGTGCTGTAAGCATCTAATTTTTCTTCTTTTTTTTTTTTTTTTTTTTTTTTTTTTAGCAAATGATGCGACAAACAGTAATAGGGTACTACTAGTGTTTGCGATTACTCAAGGCTGAAATAGTTGGCGGTAGATATAAATCATTACAACCTCGCGTCCTGGGAGTGGGTATTCGCTTTACGTTAAATTTTTATGCGGCACATTAAATTCCCAAATAAATTATGTTCTCTTTTTGTTTTTCAGTCTGTTTATTATTTAATCGCCTAAGATAGTAGAATTTATATTTATTTGGATGTGTGTGTGTTTTAATTCTCATGCAGTTTAAATATGTGTTTTGAAAGGGTAAATTTAATAAAAAGTGTAAAAACAGTGTGATTAAAACCAGGTTTGAATGAATGATGAAAAGTAAATAGAATAAGGGAAGCAAACGAATGGTTTAATGGTAAAAATGTTGTAAGGTATCCGCGTACGGCCATATCACGCTTAAAACACCGGTTCTCGTCCGATCACCGAAGTTAAGCAACGTAGAGCCTGGTCAGTACTTAGATGGGTGACCACTTGGGAATACCAGGTGCTGTAAGCATCTAATTTTTCTTCTTTTTTTTTTTTTTTTTTTTTTTTTTTAGCAAATGATGCGACAAACAGTAATAGGGTACTACTAGTGTTTGCGATTACTCAAGGCTTAAATAGTTGGCGGTAGATATAAATCATTACAACCTCGCGTCCTGGGAGTGGGTATTCGCTTTACGTTAAATTTTTATGCGGCACATTAAATTCCCAAATAAATTATGTTCTCTTTTTGTTTTTCAGTCTGTTTATTATTTAATCGCCTAAGATAGTAGAATTTATATTTATTTGGATGTGTGTGTGTTTTAATTCTCATGCAGTTTAAATATGTGTTTTGAAAGGGTAAATTTAATAAAAAGTGTAAAAACAGTGTGATTAAAACCAGGTTTGAATGAATGATGAAAAGTAAATAGAATAAGGGAAGCAAACTAATGGTTTAATGGTAAAAATGTTGTAAGATATCCGCTTACGGCCATATCACGCTGAAAACACCGGTTCTCGTCCGATCACCGAAGTTAAGCAACGTAGAGCCTGGTCAGTACTTAGATGGGTGACCACTTGGGAATACCAGGTGCTGTAAGCATCTAATTTTTCTTCTTTTTTTTTTTTTTTTTTTTTTTTTTTTTTAGCAAATGATGCGACAAACAGTAATAGGGTACTACTAGTGTTTGCGATTACTCAAGGCTGAAATAGTTGGCGGTAGATATAAATCATTACAACCTCGCGTCCTGGGAGTGGGTATTCGCTTTACGTTAAATTTTTATGCGGCACATTAAATTCCCAAATAAATTATGTTCTCTTTTTGTTTTTCAGTCTGTTTATTATTTAATCGCCTAAGATAGTAGAATTTATATTTATTTGGATGTGTGTGTGTTTTAATTCTCATGCAGTTTAAATATGTGTTTTGAAAGGGTAAATTTAATAAAAAGTGTTAAAACAGTGTGATTAAAACCAGGTTTGAATGAATGATGAAAAGTAAATAGAATAAGGGAAGCAAACTAATGGTTTAATGGTAAAAATGTTGTAAGATATCCGCTTACGGCCATATCACGCTGAAAACACCGGTTCTCGTCCGATCACCGAAGTTAAGCAACGTAGAGCCTGGTCAGTACTTAGATGGGTGACCACTTGGGAATACCAGGTGCTGTAAGCATCTAATTTTTCTTTTTTTTTTTTTTTTTTTTTTTTTTTTTTAGCAAATGATGCGACAAACAGTAATAGGGTACTACTAGTGTTTGCGATTACTCAAGGCTTAAATAGTTGGCGGTAGATATAAATCATTACAACCTCGCGTCCTGGGAGTGGGTATTCGCTTTACGTTAAATTTTTATGCGGCACATTAAATTCCCAAATAAATTATGTTCTCTTTTTGTTTTTCAGTCTGTTTATTATTTAATCGCCTAAGATAGTAGAATTTATATTTATTTGGATGTGTGTGTGTTTTAATTCACATGCAGTTTAAATATGTGTTTTGAAAGGGTAAATTTAATAAAAAGTGTAAAAACAGTGTGATTAAAACCAGGTTTGAATGAATGATGAAAAGTAAATAGAATAAGGGAAGCAAACTAATGGTTTAATGGTAAAAATGTTGTAAGATATCCGCTTACGGCCATATCACGCTGAAAACACCGGTTCTCGTCCGATCACCGAAGTTCAGCAACGTAGAGCCTGGTCAGTACTTAGATGGGTGACCACTTGGGAATACCAGGTGCTGTAAGCATCTAATTTTTCTTCTTTTTTTTTTTTTTTTTTTTTTTTTTTAGCAAATGATGCGACAAACAGTAATAGGGTACTACTAGTGTTTGCGATTACTCAAGGCTGAAATAGTTGGCGGTAGATATAAATCATTACAACCTCGCGTCCTGGGAGTGGGTATTCGCTTTACGTTAAATTTTTATGCGGCACATTAAATTCCCAAATAAATTATGTTCTCTTTTTGTTTTTCAGTCTGTTTATTATTTAATCGCCTAAGATAGTAGAATTTATATTTATTTGGATGTGTGTGTGTTTTAATTCTCATGCAGTTTAAATATGTGTTTTGAAAGGGTAAATTTAATAAAAAGTGTAAAAACAGTGTGATTAAAACCAGGTTTGAATGAATGATGAAAAGTAAATAGAATAAGGGAAGCAAACGAATGGTTTAATGGTAAAAATGTTGTAAGGTATCCGCGTACGGCCATATCACGCTTAAAACACCGGTTCTCGTCCGATCACCGAAGTTAAGCAACGTAGAGCCTGGTCAGTACTTAGATGGGTGACCACTTGGGAATACCAGGTGCTGTAAGCATCTAATTTTTCTTCTTTTTTTTTTTTTTTTTTTTTTTTTTTAGCAAATGATGCGACAAACAGTAATAGGGTACTACTAGTGTTTGCGATTACTCAAGGCTTAAATAGTTGGCGGTAGATATAAATCATTACAACCTCGCGTCCTGGGAGTGGGTATTCGCTTTACGTTAAATTTTTATGCGGCACATTAAATTCCCAAATAAATTATGTTCTCTTTTTGTTTTTCAGTCTGTTTATTATTTAATCGCCTAAGATAGTAGAATTTATATTTATTTGG